>CM035156.1:119089014-119257349 GCA_020205615.1 Panax quinquefolius | reverse complement strand
ACCATAGTTTGGACTCATAACTTATCAAACACTTGGGCTTTATTTTCACATTCTATTGGACTCCCTTCATAAGGTTAATAATCCTACAAATCCATTACCTTAAATTACATAACTTAACATTTATACCCCACGTATAATCTTCATATACTAACTCGTATATTAATTACGTAATATACGTTATTTCATTCTTCATACATAATAATATGCAAATACGTATATTATACTTACATCCATTATTTCATATAATGTATACACATTATATGATCACAACTTTATTTCCTTAATGCTTAATAAACCTAACGTTCCCAAATTAGGTCCACATGCGAAATATTACGTTTTCCATACTTATTATTACATAATCAATATCGCCTTGATATTATAACGTTACGTATTTCTCGAAAATTCAAAAATAATTCCGGCGAAATTGATGAATAGTGTTTTTGAAAATTTCTCGAAAAGCTTTTATTTTCATCTTTGAAATTCAAACACCTTAATTCATTCACGTAGTTAAAATACCACAATATTAGGCGTTTACAGGTTATGAGCGACATTCGTCTTCTCGAAGCGTAATAATAATAAATAATATTATTTTATTCATTATTAAAAGTATTTACAATTGTTCGATTTTACGAGGCGTTACATTCTCTCCCCCTATAAATTATGTCCCCGAAATCTTGCTATATATAAAAAAAATTACAAAAATAATTTGAGGTAATTCTTTTTCATCATTTCTTCTAACTCCCACGTTGCTTCTTACATCATTGGTTTCTTCCATATCACCTTTACTGAAGGTATAACTTTATTCCATGAGAACTTGTTCTTTTCTATCGACAATTTGAATCGGTGTTTCTTAATACGTTAAGTCCTTCTCGATATGAATAGGCTCATACTACATTACGTGCTTATAATCGGCTTATAAGGGCCTTGCAATCTGGCTACGTGAAACACGTTATGAATTTGTTCTAGGTGCGGAGGTAAGGCTATCATATAAACTACCTCACCCACCCGTTTTAAAACCTCGAAAGGTCCTATGAACCTTGGACTTAACTTTCCCTTTTTCCCAAAACGTATCTTTCCTTTCCGGGAGATACTCTTAGGAATCTGTCTGAACCTACTTGAAACTCTATTCTCTCTATGCGGATCCGTAAACTTCTTACATGCATCTTGGCGGCTAGAAAGCGCATTTGTATCTTCTTGACAATATCCATTTTACATTTGCTCGAATTTTGGTCCCAACATTCGACATTCTCTACCTCATCCCAATCTGGTGGCGTTCTCGCATTTCCTCCCATCTGAAAAGCTTTAGAAGGTGGCATCGTATGCTTGTATGATAACTTTGTTGTTATCTGTGAAACTCCACTAATGGTAGATGATCATCCCTACTTGAACTCTCGATTCTCTCTATGCGGATCCGTAAACTTCTTATATGCATGTTGAGGAAATTGCTAGAAGACGCGCATTGTATCTTCTTGACAATATCCATTGTCTTTTGCACCAATTTTGGTCCCAACATTAAGCGTTCTCTACCTCGTCCCAATCTGATGGCGTTACGCATTTCCTCCCATCTAAGCTTTGTAAGGTGGCGTACCTATGCTTGTATGATAAGCTTTTTGTTATCTGTGAAACTCCACTAATGGTAGATGATCATCCCTACTTGAACTCTCGATTCTCTCTATGCGGATCCGTAAACTTCTTACATGCATGTCTTGAGGCGCTAGAAGGCGCATTTGTATCTTCTTGATAATATCCATTTATCTGTTGCACGATTCTGGTCCCAACATTCGGCGTTCTCCTACCTCATCCCAATCTGTGGCGTTCTGCATTTCCTCCCATCTGAAAGCTTTGGAAGCGGCGTACTGTATGCTTGCATGATAAGCTGTTGTTATCACATGAAACTCCACTAATGGTAGATGATCATCCCAACTACCCTTGAAATCCATAATCTGAGATCTTAGCATATCTTCTAATGTCTGAATTGTCCTCTCGCTCTGTCCATCCGTTTGTGGATGATATGATGTACTCAAATTCAATCTGCGTTCTAATCGCTCTTGTAGACTCCTCGAAAAGTTCGATGTGAATCGCGGTCACGATCGACCTGATCGATCTTGGTACTCCATGTACAGAGATTATTTCCTTAATATAAAGTCTAGCTAATTGGTCAAGTTATACTTGACCCTAATTGGAAAAATTGAAGTGACTTTGTCAATGGGTCCACTATTACCCAAATCGCATCATACCCCTTACGAGTAATCGGAGTCCCACCACAAATTCATCGTGATATTCTCCCATTTCCACTCAAGATTTCTAATGGTATGTAGCAAGCCAATTTGGGTGCGTTGATGTTAGGCCTTAACTCTCGACAAGTCGAGCACCTACTCACGTATTCAACGATCTCTCTCTTCATGTTCGGCCACTGAAACTTCTGTCGAAGATCTTGATACATCTTAGTGCTACCGGGATGAATCAAAAACCTCGAACTCTGAGCCTCTTGCAACACTCCTTTTTAATTCCGTCTCATTTGGAACCCAAATTCTTCCTTCAAATCTTAATAATCCCTCATTATCAAGATGTACTTTGTATCTTTTTTTCATTGGCTAATAGCTCCTTTTTACCCGTTCGCACTCATCCGTTTTGAGTTGTACCTCTTTAACTCTCTACGATGGTAGATTGCATCTCCGTCAGCAAAACAACATTTGTCCTCCTTCACTTGGCGACTTCACTTCCAACTCCATCCTAGCCATCTCTACATTATTAACTTTCGGTTTGGTAGTTAACAAAGACAACTTTTCCCGACCCTTCTACTTAAGGAGTACGGCCACTACATCGGCTTTCGAAAAGGGTGATCTGAAATTTCACAGTCGTAATCCTTTATCAACTCCACCATCTCCTCTACCTCGTATTCAACTCCTTCCGTGTGAAGATATATTTTTAGACTCTTGTGGTCCATGTATATCTCACATTTTCTCCATAAAGATAATGTCTCCATATCTTTAGAAACCAAAAACTCTCTGGCCAGTTCTAAATCTTGAGTAGGGTAAACTTTCTCGTAATCCTTCAATTGCTAAATGCATCACGTGATGACCTTGCCGTGCTACTGCGCACACCTGACCAAGTCCTCTGTCTGAAGCATCGCTATAAACTACAAAATTTCCGTGTCATGAGCAATAACAAAAGCAGTAGCTTCACTCGATCTCTTCTTTAGTTCTTGAAAAGCATCCTCGCACTTGTCTCAAGCGTATTTCACCGTCTTCCTCGTCGAGTTAGTCAACGAGTAGCTATCTTGAAAAGTCCACGGATACCCGCTAACCTAAGAAACTTTGCACCTCGATTGGCGTTTTTTAAATTTGTTCCCAATTCATCGCGGCTTCCACCTTATTTGGATCTCTGAAATTTCCTCGTAGTCGATGACACGACCTAAAAATTGCACCTTCTCCAACCAAAATTCACACTTAGTGAACTTCGCGCTGATTTCTCCTTCCTAAGTGTCTCGACACTAATCTTAAGTGTTCACGCATGATCTTACGGCGTCTTAGAATACACTAGAATATCATCTATAAACACCGCGACAAACTTGTCCAAATATTGTTTGAACACTCTGTTCATCGTATCCATAAATCACGGTGGTGCATTTATCGACCCAACGACATCACCGAAACTTCGTAATGACCATAACGAGTCACGAATCTTTGCCTTTGGCACATCCTCCTTCCTAACCTTCAACCGATGATACCCGTTCTTAAGTCTATTTTTAAAAATACTTAGCCCTTTCAATTGATCAAAAGATCATCGATCACAGGTAATGGGTATTTATTCTTTATCGTTAACTTGTTCGACTCTCGATAGTCGATACGGTCTTAACAATCCATCCTTCTTCTTAACAAACAGTACCGGTGCTCCCCACGGCGAAACACTCGGTTGAATGTACTTCTTGTCTAATAGTTCTTGCAACTGCACCATCAACTCCTTCATCTCCACTGGTGCCATACGATACGGTGCCTTGGAAACTGGTGCCGCTCCTAGCACAATGTCTATCACAAACTTTGTCTCTCTATCTGGCGGAAGACCCGGCAATTCACTCGGAAATACATCGACGAATTCTCTCACTACAGGTATTTGTTCCATGGTTGCTACCACTCTCTGGGTATCAACAACTTGACCACGATAACCTACGCATCCCTTTCTCGATAATTTCCTAGTTTGTGTCGTGGTTAGACAACCACGAGCGTCTCGGCGATCTATTCCGTAAAATACTACAGGTTGTTCTAACGTCTTAATGTTCACACATTTATTTTGACAATCTATAATTGCCCCATGGTTTACTAACTTGATCCATTACGAGAATTACATCGAATTCTCCAAACTTTATCGATAACAAATCTCACGATAATTTACAACCACGTATATCTACACAACAACTTTTATGAACATCTTGGCGGGAATTATCTCTTCATTTGCTACCTTAATATTTAAAGGTATAGGCAACTTTTTCTAAGTAATCTAATCGTCTAGCAAAATCACATCTTATATAAACAAACAAGTAGCTTTTGAATCAAGCAACCGCGTCGCATTGATATTGTTGATAAGAATAATACTGCGATGATGTCCCCGATCTGTTGCATCTTGATTTGTCGTATTAAAAGTGCGACCCATCGACTACCCGGTTGTCTTTGGCCCACTAATAGCTAACTTCTGCTATTATTACCCCGGTTCCGTCCATCCCCTTCTTGAGGCGGTTCTTTGCTATGTGGTCATTGATTGACCCCACACAAAAAGCATCCATAATTCTTCTTCTTGGACTTTCGGACAATTAGGTATGATGTGCCCCTCACATCCACAATTATAACAGACGGCCTTCCCCTTAAGGCAGACTCTAAGTGAGTCTTCCCACAGTCTTCTGAGGCCTCCATTCTTTTCTTGGTCTCCTTGCTTCACTCCGGTATTCCATAGCTAAATACCTTCCTTTTCTGACCCTTGCCACTACCACTGGCTCCCTCGATCTTTACTCCCCCATCTACCTTACCTTTATTTTTCTTTTCTTTGTGGTATTGGCTCAAAGCCTCACTACCACCTTCGGCGATTATCGCCTTCTCTAAACGGTCCCAAAAAGAAATACTTTGGAACAGATGTATGCGATTATAGAGCCAGGTTTCAAGCCACCTTTCGAGCAATCAGCGCCTTCCTCACCTCAATATCCACTTGATGTGGAAGCGAACCTTGCCAGATTCATTAAACTTGGCGTGTTGAGAGGCAATCATGTCCCCTTGTTTTAACTCCAAAATCACATCTCCATCCTCCTTGCATGCTTGTGGGAAAGTAGTTCTTGAAGAATATCTCTTTGAACCTATCCCGTCAGTTGCTATCCCAACCCTCGCCTGATTGGCTTCCCACCAAAAGTTGGCCTCTCCCTTCATCATATAGGTTGCAAAGGAAACCTTCTGGGCCTCGTCGACATTTGCTATTATAAATGCCTTCTCTATCTCTTTAACCCGTGTTTGGGCTTTGATAGGTCCGTAGTTCCTTTGAACTCCGGTACCCCACGCTCTTAAAATCCTTAAAGGTAGTAGCTCGTCTTTACTCCACAGATTCTGAGGATATTAGCCTGATACTATTAAAGGCGACTATTTATTATTAGATTAACAAACTCCTGCATCGGATTAACGGACATCCCTCCGTTTGATTCACGTTACGTACCTTGATTACGTTGCACTCTTCTGGCGGCATTACAACGTCTGATAAACACATTAGGTTATTATTCCTTTCTTTATTAGTTATCATTTAATAGTAAACAATAACTCCAACATCCATAACACATTGCTTTCCATAAAAAGATCTTTATATTCATTCTCGTAGTATAATACTACATTGGTTACATACACGACTAAAAGTTGATTACATTACTTTCCATTATCACTTTCCAAAATTAGGATTTACAAAAGACTACCCTTTACTATACAAAAGGGCTTTACGTCACTCTACTTACAAATATTTACATATTAATCTATCTACCACTAGTACATCTTCCTCGAGGCATTATCAAAATCTTCCTTGGCAAGAATGGCGTGATAATATCACGGCTAATAGTATGTCGTGTTTGTCCCACCTCCACCGGATATCCGACCTACTGCTGCTTTGGAAATCCGTGTGAGAACTCCTATAGATATAGGACATCCTCCCTATCTTACGCACCTTAGTCTTTAGCTCCTCCTTGAGCTCAAAGACCTCGTGCTTTAAATCACTGGACTTTGTCCTTGCTTGAAAATCCTCTCGTCATGTTCCTGCTCCCACATGGACTCGACATCGATCTTATCCTCTATAACCATCCGGAGCTCGCCTTGACTCCTTGACTTCCTGACAGCGTAATGGATATTTCTATCCAACACTGACATGAAAAGAGACATCATCGACCCCCCAGGAGTTATCTCTACTGCTATAGCCACCGGGTTAAAGGAAACTGTCTCTACCTCCTCCTCTATCATCCCGTCAAATACTGACATGTAGTCAGCTTCCTTTGAGTCTCCAGACTCAATAATCACTACATCTGGCTCTACTGCTATAGGGTTTGGTATAACCTCTACTTGGTTCACCGATTCTTCACTAATGGTTTGCTCATCTACAAACATTCCGTTTACTCCTGACATCTACACAAAATAATTAAGTTGATTAGTACACATCAGTAGAATAATAAAAACACATAACATAATTATAATGCATTTTTATAAGGTTATTTTCCTTTCTTGTACTTCTTTGACTCCTCTTAAGGTTATGACTTAAGGTTTTTAATTCCCCCCTTAAGTTTTATAACCTAATGCTTTGATACCAACTCATGGCGCCCCAAATCAAGGGTCTCTTCGGCCCGAAGCGGATGGTCTTTACTGCAGTCTTACCATTCATTCATTCATTTAATTGAATAGTCTCAAAAGGACTAATATAACTTCTATATAACCAAAATAATATTACATTTCCGGAGTTCTTTGTAACCCGTTCATTTGTTCTTGTCGTAATATTGATATATTATAATCATCAAACTATTCTATTACATAAAGAGTTAAGGGTTAAATCTTACCTTCGCCCTTATCTTATCTTTCTTTGAGCCTTGATCAGCTTCGATCTTAGCTATGTTCATATGGTTCACGCAAGTGAGCATGACTAGCTCGGCAAATACTACATTTCTAATAAACAACATGCTTGAAACATAGAACTCATATATCTTGATGGCGAGCAATAGTTCACGAAGTACTAGCGATAATTCAAAATAGCACTTCTTTTCATTCAAAACGTTTTCCAACAACAATATTTAGTAGAATATCAACTAAGGCTCGGAACTATGAAGCGATTCATAATTTCTTTTGAAAAGACAACCCGACACTAAGTCCGGAAGTGCGGCGTAGCTTACGAGCACTTACGGGTGATCGACCCGTAGTACTACTATGTTGATCGACACTACATCCATTAAGCGTATATGCGTTTAAGTTGTGGCAACCTCACGTGCCTGTCGTTAAACGACAAAAACATTTTATCATACTTGGTCTTCGATTGAAAACCATACCAATATAACTCGGTAAACATAAATCATACTTGACAGAATCATAATATAAGTCTAGCCGAAAGAATTGGTTTTAGACTTCATCGTTCAAAACTTCATGTGAAAGAATACATGAATTACAAAACTTGTTTAGACTGAACTGAAACAAGGGTTAGAATACTTGCCTTCAGCGTCTGCTTACTGATTAACACACATACACTTTAAGTCTTTACGTTTCTACAATACATGATCATATAACATACCACATTAGGTTATATATAATCAACTATGTATACTATTATATCTTACCCTTCATCTCAATGTAAATCCTGACTTAGATCTACTATTATGGGTTTTCGGCTTTCATTACGTCATTCACATTATGTTAGCTTTCAATTGATTATTAACTCTTAATCATCATGCATTAGTGTCTTACAAGTACCTTACAATGTTATGTTTATATCTCAGTTCATTACTAACAAGTTCCTTTTCATTCTACACTTGTAAACATTCTTGTCCAACAAAACTCTAGATTTGGCGCCCTTATTTCACACTTAACTTCTGCATCTCGTGCACATGGCCACGAGTTAGCGATATCTGCAGTTCGACCTCGTGACTGCGGCGTGGGCTTTAAAGTACGTGAGTCGCTGCACTGCCTTGCCCATGACTCTGTGCCTCGAGACGATTTACAAAATTTTAAAATTTCACGAAACTCTCGGACGCATAACTTCTTCGTTATAAGTCCGAATTGGTCCGTTTAAAAGCCTACGGTTCACAAATTACATACTACATGCATTCATGCAAGAATTTTATCTATATTTCACTATGAGTTCATTTTTAACGAAAATGATAAGCGTTAAATGAGCGTTCGGCGCTTTCGTTCTTTATTCTAAGTCGAATTCGATTAGTCGTTTTCAAGTCCGCATGACTCTTATAATGCCAAATATGACTTGTCTCCGCCGAAAACCAACGTTTCCAACTTCAAACACAAAATCGACTTCCATTCCGAAATTTTCACGAATTCGACGATAATCGTCGATCGTGTGAATTTCGTGAAACTACATTCTTAATGATTAAAATGGATTTCAACCATCGTATGATCATTACAAATTACTTATTACACCAACTTATAATCAAAGTAGGTTTTGACTTATTCTCGTAAATCGATGACTTATTCTCATAAGTCGATGACTTATTTAACTTATAAACTACAATTCCTCATGCTTATGACTTTCTATGAACTAAAATAAAAGATATACTTCACCTTGATTCACTTTGGAAAATCTAACAAGTTGAAGTCTTATAAGTGCTTAAGTGATTCTCTCCACCAAATAAGTAGCTTATGTTGAGAGGGAGTTGGTTGAAATTTGATCTGACTTTATTATTACAACGATAAAATAGCTGTGAGTTTTCCAATCCTTACTTAAATATTATCTTACATCACTTGGTCACCACAATATCTATACTCAAATAAATCCTCATCACATTTATTGATACATTATTTTACAAAAATGGTGAGGACTACTAAACAACTCTTTATTATTACTAGAACCTTCATTCCATATTATCTTACCCATACTCTAAATCCTCATCTTTATTGATACATTATTTTATATTCTACTAAACCTCTCGAGAAAAATGGAACAAAAAAATGGAAAAAAAGGAAAAGTGAGCTCGACTAGCTCGATAAAGAATATTATGACTAAGATAATATCTGACAAATTATCGTTAGTCTTGACGAGGAAAAAATCTAATAGAATATAATAGACAACAAATTTTAAATCAATATTACATGACGAAAAATAATTCATTAGAAGAGTTAAGTAGAGAATGCAAACTACTATCTTACATATGTATGAATTTAAAAGTTCATCGTCTATCTTTTATCCTGTAAACATCAATCGATATATATACGGAATCAAATATTCATCTTTTTCACTACTGAGCGAAAGATATTCATCGATTAGTCGTATTCATTTAAACACTGTTCATCTTTTACTTCGGGCGCGAAGATATTAATCGATCGATCGTATTCTGACACTGTTCTCTTTGAAAAGATATTCTTGAAAATCATTCATCTTTGCCTTCTGGGGCGAAGATATTCAATAATATCATCATTTAAGGCGAGGATGATGAAAATATTTTTAAAAGCGAATCCGATGAAACAAAATGACGAGGATTAAGGATTAAGGATTAGTACTTTGTTTTATCCATGTTCAAAAATACCTCAAAAATAATCATAGTGGTGTAAAATTCGAGAATGATCAAAACATGGATCTGATCAAAGCTAGTATCGAGAATAGATATTTTGACAAAAGAAGAAATTTTATTTTTATGAATGAATAGTCTGCGATATCGTGAATAGTCTTGTATCATCGTGAATAGTAACTCAAACACCAAAAGATAGAAATTCCACAAAAAAAAACATCTTCACGCTTCATGAATAGTACTCGTGAATAGTAACTTCGTGAATAGTAACTTCGTGAATAGTAACTTCGTGAATAGTAACTCGTGAATAGTAACTCGTGAATAGTAACCCAGAAAAAAAAGTTCAAAATTTGATAAAAGTTCCAACCGATATTTGACATAATGATATTGAAGAAATAATATCATTTGAGAAGAAAATAACATCCACTTACCTCGAAAGATTAGTACTTACAATTGGAACACTAGGATATAGTCTTTGAAGGAACTTACTTGCCAGTCTAACAATACTCAAAGTATACTCAAAATACTCACAAGAATCGCTCGATAATATAGAGAGAAAACTTGATTTACGGTGTGATTTTCAATTCTAACCTAAGCACCCTATTTATAGGAAAATGCTTAGAACACAAAGCGAAAAATTTAATAAAATATTAATATATATATATTAAATTCTCTCACCACCCATAAATCTGATTCAAACCATCATCATACCACATGTGACTCACCTTGCTAACTTCAAAAAAAAAACGTTTTTCTTATTAAAAATATTTAAAACTTCAAAAATTAATTATTTGAACTTGAACTTGATAATTCATAATAAATAGCCCTTTTATCGAGAAAATTGAATCTCGCGAGTTTTTATAGGAAATTCAATTCTCTACAACTTTGCGAAAGAAAGTTTTCCAAATTCCAATCGAATTGGCCAAATCCTGAAGCGGGCAATTTTACAAAATATAATCAAATTTCGATCGATAAATGGGGTCCACAGACATGTTTAACATGTTTTAAACATTTATTGCAACAAAATACTCTTCCTCCTCGTATACTCATATATCCCACATTAGTTGTAAAAATATCACCATTATTATATTATTAAAATATAATAATATATTTAAATAATTATTTTATCGAGAAAAAGATAAAATTTCAATTTTCAACAATTGTCACATTAAAATTTTTCTCCATCATATCCACATAAAATCAATATTTTCCTCATCATATGAATCGATAATTAATTATTCACAAATAATATTACGAGAATCCTGATATTGACAACGAGGCGGTTCGAGGAAGAGGGCTTTCGATAAAATTTCTTCTTCTTGGCGCGCTTGATTAGGTGACGAAACCTCTCCTTAGACCGAACTTTCTAGACATTGCCAATAATGTTATCTAATAATATTATTCGGATAATATGAATTATTGCTTGATAATGAAAAATCTTGTGTAATGACAATTATTGAAAACAATGATATATAAAAATATCAATATGACAATTATTAACTCGATAAAATCTTTGAGCGATAATTCACGTAACCATTATTGAGTAGTGCCTTCAATAATTGGTGCGATAATGGTGCTG
Organism: Panax quinquefolius; assembly: GCA_020205615.1. Taxonomy (NCBI): domain Eukaryota; kingdom Viridiplantae; phylum Streptophyta; class Magnoliopsida; order Apiales; family Araliaceae; genus Panax; species Panax quinquefolius. Next base: position 119,246,040 of record CM035156.1, on the reverse strand, counting down.
CTTCTTGTCTGCGACAATAGCGTATTCTTGTGTTTTAACCACTAGAGTATTCCAATAGTATTACTTGATAACAACTTCTGTAGTTATTTTTAAACAACTTATATTTGTCGTTTTTTCTTCATCCAATCGCTTTTCGTTATGGGGCCCACACATGGGCTTTGCTGCAAGTCGTCGCGAATATTCCAGAAGCGATCTGAATATTCCACGACCAAACGAATATTCCCAAACAACAATGAATATTTTATAACCACTTGCTTATTTTGAAATATTTGCGTATTTTAACCCTATAACTATCCACATTAATCAAATCGACCCTTACTATTTCAAAATAATAAATAGAAAATTAAATTTCATTAATAATAAGTTGGGGTCTTCTGACCTCCCTCCTTATGAAATTTAGTCCTCGAAATTGGCGTGCGTACACAGTGTTTGAAAAGGTGAGGATACCTCGCTTTCATTTTTCGTTTCCAATTCGGTCATTTCTCTATAGCATGATTCCTCCACAAAACTTTAACTTGTGGTATGACCTTTCTTGGCGTAGGGCATGCTCCTTCTATCTAAGATCTTGGCGGTACCTCCTCATCGTTAAGTCTTGGCTATCTCGTCCGGTTCTAACTTTCTATAACGTGGTTTGGGTCTTTCACATATTCTGAAATACAAATATATGAAACACATTATGAACACGAGGAGCATACTTGGAGAGATGCTTGAGTCTATAGGCTACATTTCTACTCGGTCGAGAATTTGAAATGGACCCGATAAATGCGTGGATTGAGCTTTCCTCTCTTCCCAAATCTTGTAACTCCCTTCCATGGAAGCACTTCATGACAATCGCTGATCCCCACACTAAATTCCACGTCCTTTCGATGAAGATCCGCATAACTCTTTTTGTCGATCTTGTCTTGGTTTGTATCGTTGTCGAATCATTTGGATCTTTTCGGTGAGTCATACGTACTAACTTTCGGGTCCCAACAATGTTGCTTCACCCACCTCATCCCAACATATTGGAGAGCGACACTTTCGTCCATATAATGCTTGAATGGAGCCACACTATATACTTGCACGATAAGCTTTGTTGTTGTAGGAGAATTCCACCGATGGTAAATACTTATCCCAACCCCCTTGAAGTCTAGGACCACGAGTCTTAATAAATCTTGAAGTTTTGAATAGTCCTCTCGATTGTCCGTCCGGTTTGGGGATGGTATCTTAGAACTAAATCGTAAATCCGTGCCCATAGCTTTTTGCAAAGCTAACCCAAAATCTTGAAGTGAATCTTGGGTCGCGATCCAAAACTATGGATCTGGGCATGCCATGCTGACCTCCTGAATCTCATTCACGTCATCATACTAGCAAGGCGTTCAGTGAATAAGTCTCCGTGTCGGCAAGAAATGAAGCGGACTTGGTTAATCTATCAACAATAACCCAAATAGCATTGATGCCTTGAAAAGCCGTAGGAAGACCCACCCGTGAAATCCGTGGTAATGTGTTCCCACTTCCATTTGAATCTCAGTGGTTCAGACGGACCCTTAGGTACTAGATGCTCGCCTTTACTGTTGACAAGTTAAACACATTGAGATAAACTTTGCAATCTCTCTCTTCGTATTGTTCCACCAAAATGTATGTCGAAGATCACGATACATTTTAGTACTTCGAGGATGGATTGCAAATGGTGTATTGTGTGCCTCCATCGTAATCTTGTACTTCAAATCGAGTCGTTAGGAACCTGAAAGTCTAGAGTGGACTCGAAGTATTCCTTCTTCATCGATTCTCGCTTAGGAATAGCTCCTTCTTGTACTTTCTTCTTCATACGCATCGGCTCAAGGTTCGGTGGCTTGAAGCGACCTTAACTTTTTTATTATTAAAGTTGGCTCTGTCGTATATACTTGACATCATCGCTTTCGTTCCGCATATGATCTTCTACTCGGCAGCGTCGGCTACTACCACGTTAAACTTTTCGGGATGGTATTGAATAGTGTGGTGGTAGTAGTCTTTCAATAGCTCGAGCCAGCGTCATTGCCGCGCGTGTTGAGTTCTTTTTTGAGTGAAGAAATATTTAAGGCTTTTATGGTGCGAATATATCTCCACTTTCTCCCCATATAGATAGTGCCTCCATATCTTTAGCGCAAAAAATGCTTTGCTTGCTGACTCTAGATCATGAGTAGGATAATTCCTCTCATACTCTTTAAGTTGTCGCGAGGCATAGGCTATGACTTTCCCGTTGCATGAGAACACATCCTAACCCTTTGCACGAAGCATCGCGCGTAGATAACAAATCCATCCAGACGGATGGTATTGTTAGAGCAGTCTTAGAAATAAGTCTCCTCTTAAGCTCTTGGAAACTCTTCTCGCATTCTTTGCTCCAAGCGAATTTTGTATCCTTAGAGTTAGGCGAGTTAATGGAGTAGCGATTAGAAAACCCTTCCACGAATCTCAGATAATAACCATTAAGCCCAAAAAACTACGTGCTTGATCCTGAAGCTTGGTTGCTCCCAACTTTGTATTGCTTGATCTTGGCGGATCAGCGGATACTCCATGTTTTGACACCACGTGCCCAGGAATGCTACTTCCTCGAGCGAACTTCGCATTTCTTGATTTGGCATATAGTTTGTTTTCACGAAGCCTTTGGAGTACCGACTTCAAATGGTGCTCATGATCTTCCGACTTTTGGAATATATAAGGATGTTATCAATAAAGACAACAACAAAGCGATCGAAATATTCCTTGAATACTCGGTTCATCATATCCATGAAAGCCGCGGAGCATTAGTTAGTCAGAAAGACATGACTAAAATTCATAATGCCCGTCTGGGGTTACGAAAGGCGGTCTTTGGAATATCCTCGATTCTAATCTTGGTGATGATATCGAGCGAAGATCGATTTTGAAAAGAATTGTGCCCTTACAGTTGGTCGAAACAAGTCATCAATCTGAGGTGAGGATACTATTCTTGATGGTGACATGGTTCGATTCCGATAGTCGTCTGAAATCGCATACTCCGTCTTTCTTCTTCTTTCTGAATAAAGCAGGAGCACCCCGAGGAGATGTCTTGGGGCCAGATGAAACCGATGTCCAACAATTCACATAGTTGGACCTTTAACTCTGAAGTTCAATAGGAGCCATTCGATATGGGGTTTTAGAAATGGGCTTTGTGCGGGTTCAAGATCGATAAAGAATTGACTTCACGTTACGGGGTGAGCGGAAGTTCTTGAAATCGTCGGAAAAGTCGATAACAACGGAATATTATTCAAATTTGGCGTGTCTTTATTCAAATCCATAACATGGGCTAAGAAAGCTTGACATCCGTTTTTCAATAAGCGAATAGCTTTATGATTAGATATGATGTGATTGATTTTAATGGTTTAGTTGCTTGAATTAAATACAACGGGTTGGTTAGGAATATGAAAACTAACAACCTTACGAAAACAATCAATTTTGGCGTGATGAGTAGTTAACGATCAATCCTAAAATCACATCAAAAGCAAGTATCTTTAAAGAGATAAAATCGACGGGTAAGGTGATGGTGCCAACTTGAATCAAACAAGATTTATAAGCGATGGATGTGATGAAAGTTTCTCTAGCGGAGTTTCCACGAGATAGGTCAAAGTCTAATTTCTCGGTCGAGTTTAAGCGTTGAGCACATGCGGGAGAGATAAATGAATGGGTATGCCGTGTCAAGTAAGGTATAAACTTAGCAAGAATTTATAAATAGCTTACCGTGATCACCTCGTTTGGGTTCCTCGCATTATGACCGATCACAACAAACGCTCTTCCGGAATCGTTGACTTTGACTTTTACGGGGCGATCTTTTGAGTCACCGTCCCCATTGAACTAGGTTTATTTTCTTGTACTGATCTCGGCGATATGTCCTTCCTTTCCACAATTATAGCATACCCTTGAGCTGTTGTGGGCGGTTTGGTGATATGTCCCTCTTTTCCGCATTTATAGCATATAATGGGTGGTCGTTCTCTCTCCCTTAGAACCCGATTCTTTGCCGCCTTTGTCGTCTTCACATAGTTGTTGTTAAATCTCCTCTTTTAAAATCTCCTCGACTTCGCTTCTTCTATTTTCATGGCCATGATTACCACCGAGTGGTTACCATTTTGTCCGTCTGTTTCTTTCTCCATTTGGTTATCATTATTACATTGTTGCTTATCTCTACGTGCGATCCACGGTTGTGGTCCTCGGTTGGCCGTACTCGTTATCTCGCTCTAATAATTGAGCCACATTTACAACATCTGAATAAAGAGAAAATTTATGAGAAATGAGATCTTGGCGTATCTGCCGGTTTCAAACCTCTAAGAAACATCCGCGTCATCGTTCCTCATTCTCCACCAAATGAGGTCTGAACACGGATAACTCTGCAAACTTTGCCTCGTCTTGAGACAAATCGTATTTACTTCGCTCGATCTAATAAACTCCACTTCCTTCGTATAGCGAACACTTTCGGGAAAGTATTTGTCATTAAATAGTTCTGAAACGTCTCCCGAGACATCTTTGAGTCTTGGTTTGGATGGAGTGCAACTTCCTGAGACTCCCACCGATGAGTCGCTTTCGCCACGGAACATAAAGGTGGCGAATGGAACCTTCATTCCTCGTGCATCCCAGACATCGAATATCTTGGTAATTTGCTTGACCCGTGTTTCCGCCGTGATCGGATCGGCTTTCCCTTAAATTCTGGTGGTCCCGACTCTTTGAATTGCTTGGTTTGTGACAACCCGTGAATTATATCATTTCCTCCTGTATTTTGAACACGAGTCTCCTCGTGCGATTTTGCGTGAGCTGCAAAAACTTCTAAACATCCCTCGTTCATCATCTCGCTTTCGATGGTGTTGTTCACGGGAGGAACATTGCCCGACTGTTGCACGTTCTCCTCCTCGTTGGTGAGTCTGAGCGTCTCCACGGTCTCATTTCCATTGTTAATATTCTCGATCGACATTCTCAAATCTTTGTCGTAAAAAAGCAAGGGTTAATTAAGAAATCGATATATCACATAATATCCTATATCTTGACCAGTAACAAATAAGCTTAGGTAGGACACCTTTAGCGAAGGATTTACTCGTCTCTCCCCTCTGGTTCATTCCCAGATCTCATTGGAGATCGTATCCACTAGCTACGATACCAAGCTGTGACACCCCAAAATAGGTATACATCACCCATTCGAGTTGTCGATACGTGTGCGAAAACAACTACTGACTTTATTATTACAACGATAAAGCGTGAGTTTAAATACAAATATTATCTTACAGGCAATATCTATACTCGAATAAATCCTCATCACATTTATTGATACATTATTTTACAAAAATGGTGAGGACTACTAAACAACTCTCTCTAGAACCTTCATTCCATACCCAGAGCTAAATACTTTCGCTATATTCTCGCCTCCACGAGAAAAAATGGAACAAAAAGGAAAAGGGTGAGCTCATTAGCTCGATAAAGAATATTATGACTAAGATAATATCTGACAAATTATCGTTAGTCTTGACGGGGAAAAATCTAATAGAATCTGATAGACAACAAATTTTAAATCGATATTACGCGGTGAAATAATAATTCATTAGAAGAGTTAAGTAGAGAATGCAAACTACTATCTTACATGTATGAATTTAAAAGTTTATCGTCTATCTTTTATCCTGTAACATCAATCGATATACATCTGGAATCAAATATTCATCTTTTTGCTTTCTGAGGCGAAAGATATTCATCGATTAGTCGTGTTCATTTAAACACTGTTCATCTTTGCACTCACGCGAAGATATTAATCGATCGGTCGTATTCATCTCAACACTGCTCATCTTTGCATTCTGGGCCAAAGATATTTTGAAATCATTCATCTTTGCCTTTCTGGGCCGAAGATATTCAATAATATCATCATTTAAGGCGAGGATGATGAAAAATATTTTTAAAAAAGCGAATCCATTGAAACAAAATGACAAGGATTAAGGATTAAGGATTAGTACTTTGTTTTATCCATGTTCAAAAAATACCTCAAAAAATAATCATAGTGGTGTAAAATTGAGAATGATCAAAACATGGATCTGATCAAAGCTAGTATCCGAATAGATATTTTGGACAAAAGAAGAAATTTTATTTTTTCGATGAATAGTGTATATATATCGTGAATAAATGTCGTATCGTGAATAGTAACTCAACACCAAAAGATAGAAATTCCACAAAAACATCTTCACGCTTCATAGAATAGTACTTTGAATAGTAACTCATGAATAGTAACTCGTGAATAGTAACTCATGAATAAGTAACCCAAGCGTGAAAAAGTTTCAAATTTGATAAAAAGTTCCAACCAATATTTCAGCATAATGATATTGAAGAAATAATATCATTTGAGAAGAAAATAACATCCCTTACATCGAAAGATTAGTACTTCTAGCTGGAACACCGGGTATAGTGCTGAAGGGAACTTGCACCGTCTAACAATACTCAAAGTATACTCAAAATACTCACAAGAATACGCTTCGATAATATAGAGAGAAAAACTTGATTTACGGTGTGATTTGCAATATTGATGATGTCAGAAGTTACATCGATGAGAGGTTTGGTCACCTAATTACGCACCAATAGGGAGAAATCCTTATTGGAAATCCCCCTCTTTCCTAGGAACGACCTAGTTGTTAAATATTGCGAATTATAATAATGATGATAAATGTTGTTAAAAATATTGAGAGGATTTTTTTATGAAGTAGTTGTTGTAAATTTTACTTATTATTTGGACCCCCATTTACCCATTTTTCAAAATAATCGGTAGGAGATTATTCAGTATATAATAAATGGTAGGGCCCATATTTGATGATGACATGTGGTGGGTGAAGGACTTTTAAGGGGAAGAATCTAGCAAATGTTCACGGGTGGAAAATGGGGTGGGAAATGGAGTTGCTTTTTAAAGAGGTAATTGGTATTATATATATATATATATATTATTATATTTTGTCTTGTTTTGTTATTATTAGTTGAATGTTTGAAAATTTGCATCTGTGGTATCAAAATTTTCATCCGTGACTTCGTAAATTATTTCGTCCGTGATTTTATTTCTTAACAGTACTCCTTCCATTCTCCTATAAATAGGATGCTTATTTAGAATTGAAAATCACACCAGAATCAGAGAATTCTTCTTCTATAATATTGAGCGTATTTCCTTAGAGTTTTAGAAAGCTTTGAGCGTGGAAAATAGCATAAGTTTTCTTCAAGAATATCCCCGCTATACTAGTTGGAATACTCTTCTTTTCAAGGTAAGGGATGTTATTTTTGTTCAATATTTGCTTGAAATAATATTTTCTTCCATACTCTATAGTATGTAAGTAATATTATTTCGTTTTAGATTTTGAATTCTATACTCGTTTTGTTAGAGTTTTGGTTTCTATACTCCAAGAAATTAGTAGAATATCTTTGATATTTGCGCTTCATCCAGTATCTTTTCATGGTAATATTATTCTGAGCATTCTTGATAAGTTTTAACTTGTGACGCCCCCAAAATAGGTTTACATCACCCATTTTGAGTTGTCAATACATGGTACAGAAACAACTACAACTTTATTATTACAACAATGAAATCTGCGTGAGTTTGAATACAAATATTATCTTCAGGCAATATCTATACTCAAATAAATCCTCATCACATTTATTGATACATTATTTTACAAAATGGTGAGGACTACTAAACAACTCTCTCTAGAACTTTCATTCCATACCCAGGCCAGTACTCATTTATATCCTCGCCTCACGAGAAGAAAAATGGAACAAAAAGGAAAAGGGTGAGCTCAACTAGCCCGATAAAGAATATTATGACTAAGATAATATCTGACAAATTATCGTTAGTCTTGACGGGAAAAATCTAATAGAATCTGATAGGCAACAAATTTTAAATCAATATTCGCAATGAAATAATAATTCATTAGAAGAGTTAAGTAGAGAATGCAAACTACTATCTTCATGTATGAATTTAAAAGTTCATCGTCTATCTTTTATCCTGTAATATCAATCAATATATATCTCGGAATCAAATATTCATCTTTGCTTCTACAGGGCCAAGATATTCATCGATTAATCGTATTCATCTAAACACTGTTCATCTTTGCACTACTGACCAAAAGATATTCATCGATTAATCGTATTCATCTAAACACTGTTCATCTTTGACTACTGACGAAAGATATTCTTGAAAAATCATTCATCTTTGCACTACAGCCAAAGATATTCAATAATATCATCATTTAGGGTAGAGGATGATGAAAAATATTTTAAAAGAAGCGAATCCGATGAAACAAAATGACAAGGATTAAGGATTAAGGATTAGTACTTTGTTTTATCCATATCCAAAAAAATACCTCAAAAATAATTACGGTGGTGTAAAATTCAAGAATGATCAAAATATGGATACAATCAAAGCTAGTATCCGAATAGATATTTTGAGACGAAAAGAAAATTTTCATTTTTCAATGAATAGTGTCGTGATTCAGTAAATAGTGTCGTATATCGTGAATAGTGTCATTATCGTGAATAGTAACTCAGACACCAAAAGTTCTAAATTTGATAAAAACTTGGATCGATATTTCAACATAATGATATTGAAGAAATAATATCATTCTGAAAAAAAATAATATCCCTTACCTCGAAAGATTAGTACTTCTAATTTGGAATCTAGGGTATAGTCTTTGAAGGGACTTACTTGCCGTCTAACAATACTCAAAGTATACTCAAAATATTCACAAGAATACGCTTCGATAATATAGAGAGAAAACTTACATTTACGGTGTGATTTTCAATTCTAACCTAAGCACCTATTTATAGGAAAATGTTTAGAACACCAAAGCGAGAAAATTTAATAAAATATTAATATATATTATAAATTTCCTTAGCCCATCTTTGAAGATCGATTTAAAGAATTAATATCACATGTTAGCCCACTTAAATGCAAAAAAACCGTTTTTCTTTAAAATAATAATTAAAACTTCCAAAATCAATTATTTGAACTTGAACTTGATAATTCACAATAAATAGCCCTTTTATCGGAAAATTGAATCTTGCATGTTTTATAGGAAATTCAATTCTCTACAACTGCGGAAGAAAGTTTTTCCGAATTCCAAACAAAAATTATTGAAATCCACAAGCGGGCAATTTCTGATTATAATCAAATTTCAATCGATAAATGGGGTTCACCGAGCATGTTTAACATGTTTTAAATATTTATTGCAACAAAATACTCTTGATATATAATTGAAACAACGGTAATATAAAATATCAATGCGTGAATTATTGAATCGATAAAATCTTTGAGCGATAATTACTGTAACCATTATTAAGTAGTGCCTTCTTACGTAAGAATCGATAATTGGTGCGCAATCTGGTATTACTTTCGTGTTTTTAACCAATAGAGTATTTTAACGATATTAACTGGTAACAACTTCTGTTGTTATTTTTAAACAACTTATATTTGTCGTTTTCTTCATCCAATCACTTTCCGTTATGGGGCCCACATGCATTTGGCATAGTAAATGCGAATATTCCAAGACGATCTGAATATTCCACGACCAAACGAATATTCCCCGACAACAATGAATATTTTATAACCACTTGCTTATTTTGAAATATTTGCGTATTTTACCCATAACTATCCACATTAATCAAATCAACCCTTACTATTTCAAAATAATAAATAGAGAAAATTAAATTTCATTAATAATAAGTTGGGGTCTTACATAACTTTTTCATGCTGGAATACTATTCACGGGGTTACTATTCCTAAATTACTATTCACGGGATACTATTCACTCGAGTACTATTCATGATAAGAATTGATTCGTTATCGGTCCAAATTATTTTTGGTACAATATTATTCTTGAATTTTACTCCCCAAAGCAGTATAATGTTGACAATTTGGACGTTATTGATTTTTGGATAAATTAAATTATAAATATTTAAAAATTTATCCTTGAACTTGTTTTATTGAATTCGTATATCATTGTCATCATCCTCATGTTAATATATTATGTTGAAAGTCATACATGAATCAGTAGTGCATAGATGGACTTGGTATGATTATGACCAGGGATTATTCGGTATAATCGTGACCGTGATGTTACAAATGATGTGGTAAAAGTCCTCATTGGTCAGTAGTGCATTGATGGACAGTTGTTGGCATGATCATGACCATTGAAGAAAACACGAATATCCATGGCCCGTAGTGCATGGATAATTTGTGGTCGTGATACTAATGAATATCCTTGGCCATAGTGCAGGGATGATGTGGATTATTTATTAAGCTGAGTCTCAGCTATAAAAGTGATGAAAAACCTTTTTAAATCATAGAAGATAGTAGATTTTATTCTCTACTTGACTCTTCTAATGGATTGCTTGTTCCGCAGCAGTTAAACTTGATGTTTGTTATATTTTATCAGTTTAACACTGTTGAAGGCTAACGATAATTTATTCTGCATTATCTTAGTCATAATATTTCTTACTGAGCTAGTTGAGCTCACCCTTTTGCTTTCATTTTCCTCTTCAGGAAATGAGAACGTACCCGGGACTAGTCGGGAAATGGAGTGATGGTCCAGATGATAGCATTAGTAGTCCTCACTATTCTATGAAATAGTGTGATAATAAATGTATTGAGGACTCCATTTGAATTGAATACTGTCAAGAAGATAATATTCGTTTTAAAACTCTCAGTTTATGTTCTGTCGTATTTTACACGACAGTTGTATTATTAATTTGTATTTGAATTTTGTACCATGTATTTGGCGACTCAAGATGGGTGATGTATACCTATTTTGGGGGCGTCACACCCAGGATGGATTGCAAATGGTGTGTTGTGTGCCTCCATCATGATTTTATACTTCAAGTCGGAATTGTTAGGAACACAAAGTCTGGAGTTTACTCAAAGTATTCCTTCTTCATCGATTCTTTCTTCCGGAATAACACCTTCTTGCACTTTCTTCCTAATTCACATCAGCTCCAGGTCTGTAGCACTACACCAAAAATGACCTCTAGCGAAGGAAATTTTTTGAAGGAATTCATTCCTTCACATGAGGAGTTTTCTAGCGAAGGAACAGTGAAGGAAAAAAATGCAGTGACAATTTAGTTATTAGTGAAAGAAATATCCTTCACAATTTATATATTTTTCCTCGCAAAATTGGGGTGATAGAAGGATTTTTGGCGCCAATTTATGATGAAAATTTGCGAGGAAAAAAATCTATTAATGAAGGAATTATTACTCACTATATATTATTTGTAACGCCCCGGAAAATCGAACAATTGTAAATACTTTTAATAATAAATAAAATAATATTATTTATTATTATTATGTGTTGATAAGATGAATGTGGATTATAACCTAGAAACTTTGGAATCTCAGTAGTATTTTAACTACGTGGGAGAATTAAAGTGTTTGAATTTCTAAGATGAAAATAAAAGCTTTAGAGAAATTTTCCAAAAAACACTATTCATCAATTTCTGCTCGGAAATTATTTTTGAACTTCCGAGAAATACGTAATGTTATAATATCAAGGTGAGATGGATTATGTAATAATAATCTAAGTATAGAAAACGTAATATTTCGTATGCAGACTTAATTTGGGAACGTTAGGTTTATTAAGCGTTAAAGGAAGAAAGATGTGATCGTATAATGTGTATTCATTATATGAAGGTAATGAATATAAGTATAATACGACGTATTGTACTATTATGTATGAAGAATGAGATAACGTATATTACGAATTTATATACGAGCTAGTATACGAAGATTATAAGTGGGGTATAAGTGTTAAGTTGTTAAATCTAAGGTAATAGATTCGTAGGATTATTGGCTTAATGGTAGAAGTCCAATATAATGTGACAATCAAGCCCAAGAGTTTGATAAGTCATGAGTCCAAACTATGGTAGCACAAGCCCATTAAAGAAGTAGTTAGATTAATTATCAAAGCCCAATGTGAAGCCGTGATCCATGAAGGCAATCCAAGTGTAAAATGGGTAAGCTTGATGGGCAAACAAAAAGTGTGGTGACCAAGTTTTAGAAGTGGCTAGCAAGTTTACTTAGTTGCTAGGTTATGAATAGTAAGGAGGTGGAGGATTAAGGAGGTGGAATGAGGAGGTTAGTTAAGGAGGTGGAAGGTTATAATGACGATTCTACCCTAGATTTGGATGGCCTATAAATAGAAAGCTCATTTTAATTTTTGTTGGTTGTTATTTCATCCAACATTCTTCTCTCAATATAAAGCTACTTATTGGTTAGGGAGAATAAGCACTTTTAAGTTAAAGCTTCCTTTGTTAGACTTTCCAAGAAGAAGAAGTTAGACTTCAAAGGTAATGATCTTGTGTCCAATATTCTTTCATCTCTATTATAATAGGATGATAAGAGAAGTGTAATTAATGAACATGTATGTTAAAAACATATAAGAATTAAGTTATGAATGGACTTAAGCCGAATAAGTTGAATAAACAACTTGAACTATAATAAGTTGTTGGAATCTTGAAGAACTTGTCATATGTTTGTCATATGGTGTTAGTATGTTGATTATAGTATGAGAATATTGATTGGTGGACTTAAGTTCATAGAAAGTCATAAGCATGAGGAATTGTAGTTCATAAGTTAAATAAGTCATTGACTTATGAGAATAAGTCAAAACCTACTTTGTCTATAAGTTGGTTTAATAATTAACTTATAATGATCCTTTGTTGATTAAAATCCATTTAGAATCATTAAGAATGTTGTTTTTCCGGAATTCCCACGATTGGACGATTATCGTCGAATTCGTAAAATTCTCGGAATGGAAGTCGTATTTTGTGTTTAAAGTTGGAAACATTGGTTTTCGATGGAGACAAGTCATATTTGGCATTATAGAGTTGCGGACTCGAAAATGACCCAATTCCGACTTAGAACGAAGAAACGTCGTTGAACGTTCACGAACGTTTATCGTTTTCGTTAAAAATGAACTCATAGGTGTAATTTTAGCAAACGAAGTCAAATAGATAAAATTCTTGCATGAAAGCATAGAGTACGTAATTTATAAACCGTAGACTTTTGAACAAGCCAATTCGGACTTATAACAAAGAAGTTATGCGTCCGGGAAGTTCACAAAATTTGAAATCTGTAAAAATTTTCTAAGGCACAGAGTTGGCGCCGCGGCACCAACCCAAGGCCAAATAGGTGGCGCCGCAGCACCAGATCCGGAAGTTAGCCACTGCTAACTTGCACCGCAACGCGAGATGTAGAGTAATGGGTGGCGCCACAGCGCCAGCCCTATACCATGGACAGTAAAGAATGCTTTCAAGTGCAGAATAAAAGGGAACTTAATAAATAATGAACTATGATATATCATAACATTGTTAAGACATTGTAAGACACTAATGTATGTTGATTAAGAGTTAATAATTAATCAAAGATGAATGAAACATGAATTACGTAATGAAAGCCGGAAACCCATAATAGTAGATCTAAGTCAGGATTTACATTGAGATGAAGGGTAAGATATAATAGTATACATACTTGGTTATATATGACCTAATGTGGTAAGTTATATGATCATGTGTTATAGAAACATAGAGACCTAAAATGTACGGGTGTTAATCAGTAAGCAGACGCCGAAGGCAAGTATTCTAACCCTTGTTCTAGTTCAGTCTAGACAAGTTCTGTAATTCATGTATTCTTTCATATGAAGTCTTGAATGATGAAGTCTGAAGCCAACTCTTTCGGCTAGACTTATATTATGATTCTGTCAAGCATGATTTATGTTTACCGAGTTATATTGGTATGGTTTTCAATCGAAGACCAAGTATGCTAAAAATGTTTTTGTCGCTTAACGATAGGCACGTGAGGTTGCCACAACTTAAACATAAGTTTATAACTTATGCTAGCTTAAATGACTTATTACCAACTTATGTGGCTTAAGTTCATTACTTACACATTTGTCTTACTTCTTAACATTCATGTTCCTTAATCCAACTTTTCTTATCAACCTATCATGATAGAGATAGAAGATAATTGGAGAAGAGGTCTTACTTTTGAAGTACTTGTAAAGTAGCTTCTTCTTCTTCTTCTTTTTTAAATGAAAGTGACTTATTTGCAACTTAATCACCCTAACAATTAAGCACTTTGAGAGAGTGTTTGGATTATTTGAACAACTAACAAATGACTTGCCAACCTTCACTATTTATAGAATTCCTAAGGTTAGGGCAATCTAGTCAATTCTATCATCCCACCTCCTTTTTGCACCTCCTTACTATTCATTACTTGCAAGGCACAAAACTTATCCTTTGCTTGGTCATTACTCTTTTAACTTGGTCATTACATAACTTGGTCACCACTTATTAATCTTGATTACTGCACTAACTTGGTCACCACTTATCTTGGTCATTACACATTAACCATATTAATATGGTTTGCCCCATGGGTCACAACAATTCATTGGACTTTAATTTGGGCTTAGATTAACCTATCTTTTGGGCTTGCATTAATTAACTTGTTCATTAATTAATATTGGGCCTTAACATTTAATTCACTTAGGCTTGTACCAATTGTTAACCAATCTTCCAAGTCCATTAACATTACTTAATACATATACATATTGTCTATGTATTATTCTCGTATTATACTTCGTATACCACTTCATTATATACGATATTCCTTCCTTCATACAGACTCGTATAAATATTTCGTATTATACTCGTTTTCATTCCCTTGTACAATACCTAAGCATCATACAATTAATACTTACTAATACTTCGCTCTTCTTAATATTCTCGAATTAAATTCGCAAGCGAAATATTACGTTTTCCATAACTAGATTATTATTACCTAATCCGTCTTACTTTGATATTCTATCATTACGTATTTCTCGGAAGTTCAAAAATAATTCCCAAGCAAATACCGATGAATAGTATTTTTCAAAAAATTTCTTGGAAAACTTTTATTTTCATCTTAGAAATTCAAACACTTTAATTCTTTCACGTAGCTAAAATACTACGACATTCCAACATCAATAGGTTATAGAATGACAACCATCTTGATATCACATAAAATATGATTTTACTTTTATTTATTTTAATAAAATTATTTTACAATACAATCTGAATTTATCGGTAGTTACAATTACAATATAAATACATTAAATTTTTTACACTTTTAAATTTACTTTTAATAACAGTAAGTTATAATATCGAATATTTTTTTAAATAGTTTGGACGCACAAAAACCTTCCCATTTTTTCCCCTAAATCATTTCAGTATTTTCGCTCCCATTTTCCTCCCAAATCTTCCTTCCTCTCTCTCCTGTACTCTCGTTACTCTTCTTCTACCGCTGGCTCTCCTCTATAACCCAAATCATTTTCTATTGCTCGTTACTCGATCAGTCGCTCTAGTATTATCTGTCGCTCGGTACTAAATCAGCTGCTCGTCATCTTCTACTCGGATTGGCCATAATTTTTTGAATCGCGAAACCCTAGGCATCGGACTATCGCTTCTCATCTCTGCACTTCCGCTTCAAATCTCTCACTCCCACATAGGTGATTCCCAGGTTGCAATATCTCTGAAATTTTACTAAGAAATTTTGGTTGGATCACCGAATCAGTTTCATCATTTGGGTAACTATTTCTGTTCCTATTTCATTCAATCATTTTCTTCCTCAAATTCATCCCAAATCGTTGGAACCTACTATTTTTTTGCATTACGGTTGTTTTCTTGAGCATTTGTGCATACCCATTTGAGTTCTCAATCATTACTATACTGGGTTGAGATTTAAATGTGGTCTGAAGACTCTGAGCTTGAATTCTTGAGTCTTGAGTACTTGCATTGGATATAGCCTTATAGGGATTATTTGGATCTTTTGATATTTTCACTCTTGGAATTTGTGTAAGGTGTAGTTTTAATGATTTGAAATGGCTGTGTGTCTTCAAGCTTAATGCATTTGTGATTTTTTAACTGAATCTTGTTGGGTATTCACCATTGAGTTGGTAATCTCTTGTTTTGTTCTTTGATTGATGACTTTAAGATTTTAGAAGGATTGGGTTCATTGGTTGACCTATGGTGACAATCATTACACTATTGGCAGGGGTTATGTTGAATTTTATTAGTATGAATGATTGAGATAATGAAGAGTTTCAGTAGAAGTATATCCTTTAGGGGGGCCTTAAGTATAGGTATGTAGCCATGCCATAAGAAGCCTATTTGATTATGTACAATATGTTCTCATTTTTTATTGTTTTTTATATTTTTTGTGGCTGTTTGATATTTCAGTAAGTAGTAATTTGCAATTATGGAAAATTTAAATATACATGCTTAAGTATTAGTTTTTAAAATGGTCAATTTGACGAAAGTTGATAGAGGACACTTACCCTGAGATGGAGGGAGTATTAATTTGAGGCACTGTTTTGTCAGTAGTGATTTCCCCCCTTTCAGTTTATTGGCAATTCATACAAATCTCTAAATCATCTTCTACTCTTGCTTCGTTATTTGCACAATTAAATTAGCCAGTCTATATTATATCAGTTTATAACAGTTAGCTGTGAGTGTGTGTTATGTATATATATATATATATATATATATATATATATATATATATATATATGTGTGTGTGTGTTATGTATATAATATATATATTGGGTGAAAAGATACCTGTAACTAATTTTGTAAGAATTACTATGTGTGCTAGATCTCTTTCAGGTTTATTATATCTTATTTTCCTTCCATCAGATAACCTATCCCCACGAATTTTGTTGTATGTCTAGTGTATGCTTCTATAGACGTAACTTTTCTTTGTGCGTGTGTGTGTACACTTTATATATGTATATGTGATACTAAGCAGACCTTATGGAGTCCCACATCATATGTACGTTTAATCTTACTAATTGATTCGGTGCATTTGCGGAAGGCCCTATAATTTTAGTATAATATAGGATGATTGGTCCCTGTTCTTGACCATAGAAAAAAATTGTGGACTGTGATAGATTTTCTTGAATCCTTGTATTCGTCTAAAATTCAACTTTAAATCCCTTTTTTAACTTGTCACTAATTGTATTTCTTCCCTGATCTTTTCGTTGAAGTTTTTTCATTAGATTTTCGATTGATCTGTGTTAGTTCCATTTGTTTAATGTTTTTTCCCCCTAAAAATTTGGCCTTGTGTCAATTATTGCACAAGAACTGAGTCATGCAGTAAGATTTGTTTGTTGTTAAAGATTATACTCCATACGGTCCAAAATTAGAGTTTCATTTCTGTTGAATTCTAAAATTCAAAATGTATATGAACTCATTTAAGTTTTGAAAGTATCTAATATGGTAATTAATAGTTCATTTTATCTACTATACAATAGTATCGTTGTTTATACTAAAATTAAATAAATTTGTATTGATTTTGAATATTAGGATTTCACAAATTAACTTAACAAGTCAAAATGTATATATAATTTTGGAATGGAGGTAGTTTTTTTTAATAGATAAAAGATGTTAAGATTTTATTATATGGACTTGGCATAGTGCCATATTTGTGAATATGGCTATCCTCTGTTCTAAGTATTCAGACATCTCTTAATATTTTATGGTCAAGTAGACTGATATAAGTATAACTGCCATGTTTTTGAAGATTAAGATAATAGAAGCGTAGATATGTTAGGTAGATGTATTTTGTTCTTCCTCTTTCTTTTTTTTTTTCTTACGTTGTTTCTAGTTCTATGTTTATTTATTTATATGTTCTAACTTTTTGTAGGGGGAGCATAAAGTTGTATAATGATTTCTATTCCTCAGACATTATTGTTGCTTCACCTCTTGGTTTAATCACTGTAAGTAATTTGAATTGCATGCCTACGATTGTAGTCTCTGAATAGTTATTGGAGTCATTATGACCTGGGAGTTGGGACAAAATTTGCCTTTGATTCTTCACTTTGTATCCAGAGCTTTTGTGCATGACTCATGCGAGCATATTTCAGAAAACCTGTGTAGCATTTTTAACTTACTAGAAGAGTAAGTTAGGTACAATTGCACACATTGTTTTATAGACTGCATGAACTTTATATGTATTGCAGGTTCAATCAAAGGTACATTTTTGAACACTTTCTAAACCTTATGATGCATTAATTTGAATGTTAAGAGTGATTTTAATTGATTTCCTCTTTTATTCTCTCTCTTTATTTAATGAAATGGTAGTGTTCTTGTGTATCTGTGTAATGTTTATTTAACTTCAGATGTCTTTATTGGCTTCCAACAGAAAATTGGAGAGGCTGAAGTAGAGAAGGAAAAAGATGTTGACTATTTGTCTTCTATAGAGGTATTCAATTTTTGTTAATCTTTATTGTTTCGTGGTTAAATTCACTTTTGAACTACATTGTGTTCATTATTGATTATGCTCATTCCAAATATATGTTAGTTACCAGTGAGAGCTTGTATGAACAGGTTTTAATTATTGATCACGCAGATGTAATAGCAATGCAGGTGCAATTTGTGATTGATTTTCTTGATAGATTTACTTTTCTTGCGGGGCAAACCATTGAATCACATAATTACATTACTTCTTCCCTTTTGTTTCCTTTATGATGAAACTTGTGCAGAACTGGTCTCATGTGTGTTCAGTTATTAAACAACTGAGCTGCATACCGTCTAAGCAGCATGGAACAGATATAATGCGCATAAGACCATGGTATATTTCCAACTCTTTCTTAGTTTTTTTGCATATCCTATCGGTTTTAATTGGTTTTTCTTTTTGTCCTTTTCCTTCGGGGATTATTTTTTATGCGGGGGGTTGTTGAACTCATTTGTTGACTTGCACCTTACAAAAACTTTCAATATAAATTTCGAAATCGCAATTTTAAATGGTGCTTCTAACTTTTAATAGGAGTTTTTGATTTATTTAATTTCTTTTTTCTTATAGTGTGTACAGAAAGAAAATAAGTTATTTTATTTTGTATTACTTCTTAGGTATTTAGATGGACAAGCGCAATTTTATCGTCAAACAATCATTCTAGCATCTTATTAAAATCCAGGTAATGTCTTTAAAATATTATTAACTGAAATGTGTTTTAATTGACTTACTTTTCTTTTCTTTTTTCTATGGTAATCTTTCTAGTTTCTACCATCAATTGTATGCACCAAGTGAGTATTCTGTTTCAGAAATTATATAACCATAACTCATTTGTGCTTTCTTGTCCAGACATCAATGCTTTGTTCAGTCACCATTGCCTAAATTACCGAGGAAAGGTGTGTCTAATATCGATCTTTTAATGTATTTCTTTAGTTTATACAACTTCAAGTAAAGAAACAACAAATAGGAATTAATCTTAGCATAAAAGTATAATATTGGCGGCCCAATTTATCAGGATGTGAGGACCTGCTTAATTATAGGCACTTTGATGGCGAATGAGGCAAAAGGACAATGCCTTAGCAATATACAATTACTAGGACTAATGGATAAAGTTTAAGCTTTATGGCATTGCAAAACTGACTTGCTCCAAGTTGAGCATTTACACAATACTTTTAAACATTGTTATTCGTTTTAGGAATGATACCCAGAGCCAATGTTCTTATAGTGTTATTCTGCTGTAATTGTTGTTATGACTTATGAAACCAATAGTTTATTCCGTGTGATTGCTTTAAACAGTTGATGGAATAGATCTAAACTGTTAACATGACATAGCTTATTCCATCTTCCCATTTGTCTTGTGTTCTTGGCAACCTTTGTGCTAAGCTAGAAGGATACACAATTATGCAACCACTTACCTGCTCATATCATTTGGAAGGACATTGTAAACTAAACGTATTATTTTTTACCTTCTTTCCCCCTCTAATTTGTAACAAATTGAGCTGTTCATTTGTTTCTGCAGCTTACTCTCTCTTTTTTTTCTTTTTCTTTTTTTTGTGCACGCGCGCGTGTCCTCTGTAATTCTTAAATAAATAATCTAAGTGGTAATGATTTCTATATTTCAAGAGTTGGGAATAAGAGGAATGTAACCTTACACAACTGACCTGATTTAATTTTTGTATATGTTCCCGACTCGCAGCCTTATTTTCCCTTTTTCTTTTTTCTCCTTTTGGGGTTGCTAATGTTATGCTTGATTCTTAGGTGTGAACCATTCTCAACTTATCCTCGGACTTATGATCTCATCCATGTATCTGCACTTGAGTCGCTTATAAAAGATCTAAGTTCTGGCAAAACTAGGTATATTCATTCTTGATCTTTATCTTGAATATTAGTAAGTAATGCCTCAACTGCCTTGATATATCTTCCTTATCTTATGATCTTACATCTCAGTAGATAGTAACTACATGTATCAACAATCCAAATTATTGATATTTCTAGTATCATAGCTGGGTTGTTGATCTCTTAATTGAAATCTCTGTTTGGGTGATCCTAGTATCATACTGCATATACTGTTTTAGTTGATTGAGCTTGCTAGTTGGTGGTTTTACCCATTTATTCAGCTAGAAAAGAGAGAATCTATGCTCTTTTCTAGCACATTGAAATGGCTTCCACTATTGGTATCCATATATATGTATACTGTAATAACAGAGATATGATGAAAGCCTTGTCTGTTTAGACACTGTAGAACAAGACTTAGTGGTTGGTAGCTATTATAACAATATTGATAAGGATTTTCACTTGTCACTTGACTTATTTTTCTCGGTAATAACAGAGCTGCTGAAAGTCGTATCTGTTTATACACATGGTATTAAGGGAGTTAATGGTTCTAGTCATATTGCTTTTGATTTTCCATTTCACATTTTTTCCCCTTTCCTTTATTCGCTTTATTTAATTCTTTCTTTCTTGTTCATTCTTGTTTTTGTGTATGACAGAATGACATCTGGTCTTCTAGTAATAATGATACTGACTTTACTTTTCATTATTTTGTCCTTTAATAAAAAGTATGCTATAACTTATTTATGTGTAAGAGAGTGATAGAATCATAAGTGAAGTGTTGGAAACATGACTGTGGGTGCCCGACCAGTCAATAGCAGCCGGCAACCTTTTTTGGGCAGTATGATTGATTGGCTGGTAGGTCACGGCACATTGAAGGCAGTTTGATCAGATTGGTTCATGTAATTTGGGTCCTAAGTTTACTTGCATCTTTTATATCTGTTTCTATGTATTCAGTATACATGATGCAATATTCTTAAATGTTTCTTCTTTCTCTCCTTGATATATAATACAAAAACATCGATCCTATTTTTAGGTCCACTTTCTATATGGTTTGGCCACTAAATTTGAATACATGTTCTCCTTTCAGATTAATCTTGGAATATTCATGGTAGACTCAGTTTTAGTGGATCGGTCTATGGGAGGATCCAGTGTTGCAGATGGACAGATAGAGTTAATGCTCTATAGGTATGCGTTCATCAATCAACTGATTTTATCAGCTATATGTCGATGTGGGACTACGATTTAAGTTAATGTTCCACATATTATTAGAATAAAAACTGAGAGTACTTGTATCATATAGGAGATTGCTTTGTGATGATTCTAAAGGTGTTGCAGAGGCTCTAAATGAAATAGTCTGCATTAATAATGATGAATGTGCAGGATTAATTGTAAGCACCTTTCTCCAATTTCATTTTCATCTTTTAAAAATAATATAGAATGAAGCCCCTCGGTAATCAAACAAGATATTATTCCTCTTGTTGTTATGTGTATTACAATGTAGTGTGCTCTGGTTGACAGAGGATGGTCACCGTGGGAGGGAGTGTTGAAATCTAATATACGTTATTGGATCCGTTCTCTAATAACTAATCTTTTAAAGTAACTCGTAGCTTAATTTAAGTTTTGCCAGTAAATATTTTGTTATCTATGTTTGTAAAATTGGGGTTTGATACTTTTCTTGCAGTATTGAAGGAGTTTTGATACTTTTCTTGCAAAATGAAGTTAAAGGCTCAACCTTGACTTACTTAAAGACGAAGATAATGAGGAGATAACAATTACTACGCTTTATAGCTAGAGTTTTTTTTTCATTGTGTAATATCGGTGAATACATATTTTAGGTGATGACATTTGCTTTTGGTAACAAGTCTTGTAATTTTAGTGTGCATATTGGCTATACTAGCTTTGTATACATTATATATTTTTGAAATGATATAATTAGTTTCTCATTTAGTATATATAAAATTTATGTGTACATTTTTGTTATTTATATTTTAATGAGATATTATAATGAAGAAATGAACATTAATGAAGGATTATTTCCCTCACTAAAATCTTTTTTAGTTAATTAGTTAGTCATCAATGAAGGATTATTTTCCTCACTAATTTGAAGATACATTCTCAATTTATAATTAGTGAAGGAAAATTTTCTCTCGTTAAATAAATTTGTTCTTCATAATACATTATTTGTGAGGGAATAAAGTTATTCACTAATTTCAAATAGTTCTTAAAATATTATTTGTGAAGGAAATTAATCTTTCACTAAATAACAATATTCCATTACCAAATACAATTTGTGAGTAAAAAAGTTATTCACAATAGATCCTTCACAAAAAATATTTAGTTACTACTTAGTGAAGGATACCCAATTGCGAGGAGGTTTAATGCGAGCAATCGTGTGAAGGAAATATTTCTTCGCAATAAATCTCTTGCGAGTGATATAGTATGTCATGTGAATGATTTTTCCTTCACTATAGGCCATTTTTGGTGTAGTGTAGCTTGAGCAGCTTTAACTTTATTGATTAAAGTAGGTTCTACTCGTATATTCTCCATCATCATATGGGTCCCTAAAGTCTTTAACTCTATCTCCATCCTTTGTAAGTCATACAAAATGGGCCTTTGCGTTGATAATATCGCACTCGTACCCGTATATGATCTTCTACTCAATGCTTCACCTACTACATTCGCTTTTCCTGGATGATATTGAATGGTATGATCATAATCTTTCAATAGCTCAAGTCATCGTCATTGTCGAATATTGAGTTCCTTTTGAGTGAAGAAATATTTGAGACTTTTATGATCCGTATAGATCTCCAACTTCTCTCCATACAGGTAATGCCTCCAAATCTTAAACGCAAAAATGAAAGATGCCAACTCTAGATCATGAGTAGGATAATTCCTCTCATATTCTTTGAGTTTTCGTGAGGCATATGCTATGACTTTCCCATGTTGCATAAGAACACATCCTAAACCATTGCCTAAAGCATCGCTGTATATAACAAATCCCTCCGAACCAGATGGTATTGTCAGAACAGTTGCTGAAATGAGTCTCCTCTTGAGTTCTTGAAAATTTTTCTCACATTCCTCGCTCCAACCGAATTTTGTAGCTTTATGAGTTAGCTGAGTTAATGGAGTAGCGATTAGAGAAAATTCTTCCACGAATCTCCAATAATAACCAGCGAAGCCCAGAAAATTATGTACTTCGGTCACTGACTTACGTTGCTCCCAACTTTGAATTGCTTCAATCTTTGCCAGGTCAACAGATATTTCGTGATTTGATATCATGTGCCCAAGGAATGCTACTTCCTCAAGCCAGAACTCACATTTTTTCAACTTGACATATAGCTTGTTTTCACAAAGCTTTTGGAGTATCAGCCTCAAGTGTTGCTCATGATCTTCACTGTGACACCCCCAAATCTAGGTACTTCATTCCCAGAAGATTTGGTGCTCACTATCCATACATTCATACTATCTACCCAAATAAAATTTTATTTAAACCATAATCCTCCCTTTAAATAGGGTTACATCATTAAATTCAAAAACATCCCGGGTTGTCTAACCTTTAAACATCATATAAGTGCAGAAATAAAATTATTACATCACGTCATTATTTAAAAGTCTATGATCATCACAATAAATAAAATTACAAGTCTGCATCACTTGTACATTTTTCCTTTTCCTTTTCTAGTTGAAGGCTCATCTACCTTCTCAACTTTAGCTGCAATGAGTATATAAATATGCAAAAGTGAGCGAAATAATTGCTCACTGGATATAACAATGAATCAACAGAAGAATAATAATAATAACTGCCAAGAATAGGCTCATCAAAACTGAATAGTACACTATCAATGATAATTATCAATTGGAATCCAAAATATGGAATATATCTAACTGGGGGTCATAAGACCATGAACTATGTCCACAGTTGCGAGTAATCTTTCAACTCCAACTTTAACAAATCATAAGACTATAAGGACTCCTCGTACTTAGGGGGATCAGCCCTTCGTACAATGTATTATGCACAAACATTTCAACGCTAAGCGTAAATTATCCCCTAATAATAATAGGGTTGTTCATCTCAGTATTTAGAGTACAAGTTCGCACCAAAGAAAGTTTGATTTTGATAAGCTTTCAAGGGTAATTTGAAGTTTAACAAACATCAACTAGAGGACTAGTTGAATCAATAGTGTTTGATAACACAATAGTTGATCAATAATAACATAATATGGAACAATGAATATGTGTAACTGAACTAACTATATCTTGAACTCATGCTTAGAAACAACTACAAAGCATAAGTATTGAATGACAATAAACCTTGCTTGGATAAAATTAAGCTAGGACTATGAATTATTGAATATACATTAAGTAACAGCAAGCTGAAAATAAAGCTTGCTCATTATGAAATAAGATAGTTCAACATTAGAAATTAGCATTCAAGAAAATTGCATTCATAATATCCGAATGACAATAAAGAAACTTGTCTAACAATAAACAAGTTAGAATGCATCAATCAATATTGGAATTCAAAACTTGTTCGAATAAAGTTTAAGTCATAGCTAGTTTGCTCAAATAATGACTAGGAATACAAAAGTTCGCTTAATGAAAGTTTAAAGTAAGAAACTTGCTGAATGTAAAAAAAAAGTTTAGAAACTTGCTCAATCAAAAAAATAAAGTTACACAATGTAACAATAGCACTATCTCAACGAAAGTGTAGAGTTAGAAAACTTGCCTCGAGCGTAAGCTATAATATTAAAACCCACGTTCATCTATACACAGTATTAAAACCACAACATCTATTAGACATACTAATATTCACTTTTCAATATAAAATGCATTACTAGCTAAACTTGATATTTTAGCACAAGTCCTATGCTACCATACATATTTCAGAATTCCCAAGTGTTAACATCACAACACTTATCTAACATCCATTGTATAAACTAAGTTATCACATAATGCGTTCGTAACCTACTAATCACTTTTACAACTTTGAATTTATAATCCACATAATATGACTCTGTTTAACCTAGTTGTTACATAGTTCTCACATTAACCTAACATTAAGCTAAGTTAAATTGAACGCCCAAAGTCTCAGCAATTAATGAGACTTCACTATTCGTGATAGAGTATCGCGCGATCGCGCCAATTTTATCTTCGGATTGCGGTCGCCACATTGCGATTCTGGTGCACAAGACTTGCAGACAAATATGCATATGCTTATGAAGACAATAAGGTTAAGCAAGGCTTTATGCATTCCATTTTGCGAACATGGTTACGACACTTTTCTTAAGCCAACTAACACGGATTTCACCCATCAAACAGTAAAATTAACACGTACAATTGATACAAAACCATTACAACATGTTTCCTCACATATATATCAATATAGAACAATTTTAACAACAATTATACTATTTTAATTTCTCAAATTTCATATTTTCATATGAAAACTCAATTTTTGATATTCCTCCCAAAAATCAACACTGTGATTTCAATACTTGACCAAATCACTTCATTCAAATTACGTTATGCTCGTTTCTTAGTGAACTAACATAATCAAGCTTCAATTTACAATTTTACATAATAATTAGCCACTAAAATTGATACTTACCTAAGCCATATGAAGAACACATATACTGTCAAAAGTTTCTACTACTGTCAAACGAAATTAGCATGAATTTCTTATTTATAAACCAACTAAAACCTCACCAACATGAATAATCACCACAATTCATTGTATAGCTACAATTCAAGAATATGGAATTCACAGAGCATATAGTTTTTGCCGTGAACACACATATATGCGTATATATATATATATATATATATATATATATATATAATACTAAGGTTATGTAAAAATACCTTTAATTTACTTGAAATGCTTGCTATCACCACTGAATTTGCTGCAAAAATTCTTAAGATTCCCCCAATTCCCTCACAGCTTCTCTCTCAATTCTCTCTGAACTCTCAAACTTAGCAAAACTAGAATGCATAAATCAACTAATAGCCAGTATGCGTAATAACAAAGATACAAAACTGATATGGCGATAATAAGCCTCATCAGTTACAACATATAACGTATATATTATAAATATATTATATTTATTTTATTTATATTATTTATTTTATTTAAATTCAAAAATTAGAAATTCAAAAGCCATAAGGCTTTGTTTGGCAAAACCCTTTAAATTTTAAAGAATTAATAGATTAAGCCTTGTTTGGCAAAAACTAAATTAAACTCCCTTAATTTATTTTAATAAACCATTTAGTTTATAATTTATAATTACATCTTATTTAGTTGGATTTCCATATCCAACATTAGTCAATAAATTAATCGCATACCATATTTTAATTAAATATACCATTTTATCAAATATCACCAAATTATAATTTTTATTATAACTTTATTTAATAATTTAATATACCATTTTAAATTATTAATTAACAATATAACACTTCATGACATATTACACTTGTCTAAATTATATATTAATTTAATTTAGAAAATTCTCTAATAAATTTAGATTCAACAACCATCACATCAATAAAATATTTATTTCATCAATTCAACAATAGACACATCAATTAAATATTTATATTATTCAATAAAAATTTAATATTACAATTCAAAATTTCAAATTGTTACATCCTTCCCTCCTTACTAGGATTCTGTCCCCAGAATCACAATTCAAACAATCAAATCATCACATTCTCCCCTACTTACAAAGATTCTGTCCCAAGAATCGAAGACACAGACTAAACAAATAACTCAGGATAATTCTTCATCATTTCTGCTTCGAGTTCCCACGTAGCCTCTTTGACGTTGTGGTTCCTCCATATCACATTCACAAAAGGTATCACTTTATTCATGAGCACTTATTCTTTCTTGTCGACTATCTAGATAAGAATCTCTTCATAAGACAAATCTTTACTGAACTGCAACGGTTCATACTTGATCACATGCTTGTAATCGGGTTTATATGGTCGTAACACCAACATATGAAAAATGTTATGCACATGCTCTAATTCTGGAGGTAAAGCTACTTCGTAAGCCACCTCTCCCACTCTTCGTAAAATCTCGAAAGGTCCAATAAACCTTGGGCTGAGCTTTCTTTTCTTGCCAAAATGAATTTTCCCCTTCCAAGGAGAAACTTTCAGGAACACAAAATTTCTTGCTTCAAACTCACGACTCTGCATGTGTTGATCAACATACTTTTTCTGTCGATCTTGAGCAACTACCAGTCTTGCTCAGATGAGTTTGAGAACTTCAGCGGTCTACTGAACCAGTTGTGGGCCTAATAGTTGACGTTCTCCAACTTCATCCCAGCATAGTAGATTTCTGTATTTCCTGCCGTACCTCGTATGGCGGCATACCAATGCTTGTGTGGTAACTGTTGTTGTATGCAAATTCCACCAACGATAGATGATCATCCCAATTTCTTTTGATCGTTCTAAGCATATCTTCTAGCATCTGGATCGTTCGTTTGCTTTGCCCATCGGTTTGCGGATGATATGCTGTATTCATTTTCAGTTGCGTTCCCATGCATTCTTGAAGTTTCTTCCAGAAATTTGAAGTGAACCTCATATCTCTGTCTGATACAATTGACATAGGAACTCCATGTCTTGAGACGATCTCCTTAATGTATAGTTTTGCCAGCTGGTCAAGATTAAATCTAATCTTTATTGGCAAAAAGTGTGCAGATTTCGTCAATCTGTCCACTATTACCCATATCGCATCGTATCCTTTCTTATTCATTGGAAGACCTATTACAAAATCCATTATAATATGCTCCCATTTCCATTCTGGTATCTCCAACGGTTGAAGTAATCCGCTTGGTCTTTGATGCTTGGCCTTCACTTTCTGACATGTCAAGCACTTTGCAACGCATTCTGCAACGTCTCTTTTCATGTTCGGCCACCAAAAATGAAACCACAAATCTTGATACATTTTCGTACTTCCTGGATGAATCGAATATCTTGAGTTATGCGCTTCCGTCAAGATTTCTTCTTTAATATCCTGAACTGCTGGAACCCAAATTCGTCCCTCGAATCTTAGCATTCCTGCAGTATCGACCTAGTACTTCACTTCTTTACCCTCACCCACGCTTTCCTTTATTTTCTTGCATTCTTCATCTTGGAGCTGAGCGTTCTTCACTTTGTCCACAAAAGTTGGACTAGCTTCTATCTGGTACAATTTTTCATCGAATTCTTTTGGAAATTTGATTTCCAACTCTAGCCTTGCCATTGCTGAAATGAGCTCCTCCTTATCGGTTAACATCATCAACTTCTCTTGGCCTTTCCTACTCAAGACATTCGCAACCACATTAGCTTTGCCCGAATGATAAAAGATCTGGCAATCATAATCTTTTATCAGTTCCATCCATCTCCTTTGACACATGTTCAGGTCCTTCTAAGTGAAAATATACTTTAGACTCTTATGGTCTGTGTATATCTCACATTTTTCTCCATAGAGATAGTGTCTCCATATCTTCAGAGCAAACATAACCGCCGCCAACTCTAAATCATGAGTCGGATACCCTTTCTCATAGTCTTTCAATTGCCTTGATGCATACGCAATGACTTTGCCATTTTGCATAAAGACACAACCCAATCCCTTGTGCAAAGCATCACTATACACCACACAATTTCCTGTATTATCTCGCAATGACAAAACAGGCGCCACACTTAACTTCTTTTTCAGTTCTTGAAAACTTTCCTCATACTTTTTCATCCAAACAAATTTTTACAGACTTTCTCGTCAAATTTGTCAACGGAGTGGCAATCTTAGAAAAATCCTGGATAAACCGTCTATAATATCCTGCCAATCCCAAGAAACTTCTCACTTCTGATGGAGTTCTTGGTTATTCCCAATTTATCACAGCTTCGACTTTTGATAATCCACTGAAATTCCATCCTTATTGATTACATGCCTAAGGAATTGTACACGTTCTAGCTAAAATTCACATTTAGAGAATTTCGCGTATAACTTTTCCTTTCTTAACGTCTCCAACGTCAGACGTAAGTGTTCTGCGTGTTCTTCTTGAAATTTGGAGTACACTAAAATATCATCAATGAACACCACCACAAACTTGTCTAAAAATGGTTCAAACACCCTGTTCATCAAATCCATGAACGCTGCAGGGGCATTTGTCAAACCAAAAGACATCACCAAAAATTCATAATGTCCATACCGAGTTTGAAATGCCATCTTCGGTACATCCTCCTTCCTTACTTTCAGTTGGTGATACCTACTTCTCAAATCTATTTTCGAGAAATATCTAGCACCCTTCAATTGATCGAACAAGTAATCTATTCTAGGTAATGGATACTTGTTCTTAATAGTGACTTTGTTTAATTCCTTATAATCAATGCAAAGACGCATTGACGCATCCTTCTTCTTCACGAATAACACCGGTGCTCTCCACAGTGACACACTTAGTTGAATGTACTTCTTATCTAGCAGTTCTTGCAGTTGTACCATCAGTTCTTTCATTTCTACTGGAGCCATTCTGTACGGGGCCTTCGATATCAGAGCGGTTCCTGGCGCTAAGTCGATCACAAACTCGATTTCTATGTCAGGCGGAAGTCCTAGAAAATCCTCCAAAAACACATCTACAAATTCCCTAACCACTGGTATTTCCTCCAGTTTCACACCCTTCTCCTTTTGAGTATCGACTATGTAGGCTAAGTACCCTACACAACCTTTACTCAATAACTTCTCGGCTTGCCTCATCGTCAGACATTTCATTTGTTTAGGCGATTTGCTACCATGAAAAACTACCTTTGACGAAGTCATAAGGTTTACACACTTCTTTTGATAGTCAATTATCGCTCCATAATTGAATAGCCAATCCATTCCCAAAATAACATCGAACACTCCGAGTTTTATCGGGATTAAATCTACTGTCATAACATTCCCCTTAATGTTCACCATACAGTTCTTGTATATGAACCTAACAGGAATTACCTCCCTATTCACAATTTCTATGCTTAAAGGGAAATTCAACCCTTCAATAGGTATTTCTAATATCTTAGCAAATTCATCAGATATAAACGAGCAAGTAGCACCCGAATCAAATAATATATATGCATTTATATCATTGACTGGAATAATACCTGACACGACATCTTTTGATTGCACCGTGTCCTGCACCGTCATGTTGAAGGTTTTGGCTGCGAGCTTATTTGATGATGTTGGTCCACCAATAGCTAGCGCACCTCCACTAGCATTTCCCTTACTTCTATTTGCCTCACTAGATCTCTTCTTAGGGCATTCACGAGCAAAGTGATCCTTGGACCCACACGTGAAGCAAACGTTCTTCTTAGGTTGAGTGCAATTTGGGGCGATGTGACCCTCCTGGCCACAATTGAAGCATACTCATTTTCCCATCAAGCACACACCCTTGTGAAACTTCTTGCATGTAGCACATGCTTCGAACTTCTTCTTTTGCTGGTTTCCTTGATGATTTCCAGCTCCCACATTCGCATTCCACTTCCTCTTCAAATTGTTGTTGCCATTTCCGTCGTTACCACCACCACCATTCTTAGCTTCACCTTCAGTCTTCTTCTTCCTCTGCTCTTGGTTATGTTTTGTTACAGCCTCGCCTCCACTCTTAGCGAGAATTGATTTCTCCATTACCGCTGCAAACATTTTTAGTTGTAACAAGGAGACCTGTACAACCAGGGCTTCAGTCCTTGTTCAATCCTCTTCGCCTTGCGTTCATCTGTCCTGACTTGATATGGCACAAACCTCGCCAACTCGTTGAATCTTGCGGCATACTCAGACACCGACATCGTTCCCTACTTCAATTCCAAAAACTGCACTTCCAGCTGACTCTTTGAACTTTCTGCAAAATAGGTCTCAAAGAATATTTCTTTGAACCTTTCCCAAGTCATTACCCCTTGACCTCCTCGGCTTTTATTAGCTTGCCACCAATAACCCGCCTCTGCTTTCAACATTAATGTTGTAAAAGCAGTCTTCTGATTCTCCTCTACTCTAACAACATCAAAAACTTTCTCTATTTCCATTGTAAGACCCCAACTTATTATAAATGAAATTAAATTTCCTCTATTTATTATTTTGAAATAGTAAGGGTTGATTTGATTAATGTGGTTAGTTATGGGTAAAATGAGCAAATATTTCAAATAAGCAAGTGGTTATAAAATATTCATTGTTGTCAGGGAATATTCGTTTGGTCGTGAAATATTCTTACTGTCGGGGAATATTCGTACGACAGCGCAGCCTTGTGTGGGCCCCATAACGGAAAGCGATTGGATGAAGAAAACAACAAGTATAAGTTGTTTATAAATAACGGCGTAGTTGTTACCGTTAATATTGTTGAAATACTCGGTGGTTAAAACACAGTAGCACATGGTATTACACCAATTATTGATTCTTACGTAAGAAGGCACTACTCAATAATTGTTATAGTAATTACTATTCAATATTTTATTTTATTGATTCAATAATTGCTAAGTTGATATTTTATATTATTGTTATTTTAATAATTGTCACTACACAGTATTTTCCATTATCGGAGCAATAATTTATATTATTCGAATAATATTATTAGATAACATTATTGGCAATGTCTAGAAAGTTCTGTCCAAGGAGAGGTTTGGTCACCTAATTGCGCACAAGTAAGGAGAAATCGTTATTGAAAAGCCCCCTCTTTCCAGGAACTGCACGGTTGTCGATGATTGTGATTCTCGTAATATTATTTGTGAATAATTAATTATTGATTTATATGATGAGAAAATATTCATTTTATGTGGATACGAGATGGAGAAAATTTTAATGTGACAATTGTTGAAAATAAATATTTTATCTTTTTCTGATAAAATAATTCATTTAAATATATTATTATATTATAATAATATAATAATAGTGATATCTTTACAATGAATGTGGGATATATGAATATATGAGGAGGAAGAGTATTTTTGTTACTGAAAATATTTAAAACATGTTTTTCATGTTTGTGGACCTCATTTCTTGACTGAAATTTGATTATAGTTTGTAAAATCGTCCGTATGTGGATTTCGGTCAAGTTCTGCTTGGAATTTGAAAAAACTTAAAACTACCAAATTGTAGAGAATTGAATTTCCTATGGAATGGACATAAGATTCGAATTTTTCTAATAAAAGGGCTATTTATTATGAATGATTGAAGTTCCAGAATAATTGATTTTTAAAGTTTTAAATATTTTTTTAATAAAAATGTTTTTTCATTTTGTGGGCCTCACTAACATGTGCAAAGTGCTGAATTCAGTTGGTAAAAGTGGGCGTGGGAAATTTATATAAATATATTATTATTTTATTAAATTTTTTGCTTTGGTGTTCTAAGCATTTTCCTATAAATAGGGTGTTTAGGTTAGAATTGAAAATCACACCAGAAACTAAAGATTTCTCTCTCTATATTATCGAGCATATTCTTGTGAGTATTTTGATACTTTGAGTGTTGCTATATGGTGCAAGTTCTTTCAGTGTTATATCTGATATTCCAGCCAGAAGTACTATTCTTTCGAGGTAAAGGATGCTATTTTTTTTATAAATAATATTATTTCTTTCAATATCATTATGCGGAAATATTGGTAAGATTTTTCTTGTGAAATTCTTGTCTTTTAGTCTCAGAGTTACTATTCACGTATACGGTACTATTCACGATATCGACACTTATTCACTTAATCGACGACTATTCATTCACGAAAAAATTAAATTTTTGTTTTTTTGTCCAAAATATCTATTATGGATACTAGCTTTTTGATTGTATCCATGTTTTGATCATTCTTGAATTTTACTCCACTATGGTTATTTATGAAGTATTTTTGAACTTGGACTGTTTAAAGTACGAATCCTTAATATTTGTTCTTTTGTTTCAATGGATTCGTTTTTTTAAAAATATTTTTCATCATCCTCAGTCTTAAATGATGATATTACTGAATATCTTTGGCCTGTAGTGCAAAGATAGTTGAATTTCTTATGAATATCTTTGGCCGTAGTGCAAAGATGTACAGGTGTTGAGATGAACATGACCAACTGATGAATATCTTTAGCCTGTAGTACAAAGATGAATATTTGATTTAAGATGTATATTGATTGATGTTACAGGGTTAAAATATTGATGATAAACTTTTAAATTCATATAAGAAAGTAGATTTCATTCCCTACGTAACTCTTCTAATGAATTATTATTTTCGATGTGAATATTGATTTAAAACTTGTTGTCTATTGTATTTTATCAGATTTTCTTCCCTGTTGAGGACTAACGATAATTTGTTCTATATTATCTTAGTCATAATGTTCTTTACTGGGCTAGTTGAGCTCACCCTTTGCCTTTTTGTTCCATTTTTCTTCTTAGGAGGCGAGAATGTAGCGAGTTCTAGTCGAGGTATGGAATGATGGTTCTAGAGATTTGTTTTAGTAGTCCCAACCATTTTTGTAAAATAATGTATCAATAATTATAATGAGGACTTATTTGAGTGTGGATATTGTCTAGATGACAATATTTGTATTTAAACTCACAATTTATGTGTTGTCGTATTTTGCACGACAATTGTATTAATAAAGTTGTAGTTGTTTCTGTACCATGTATTTGGAGACTCAGAATGGGTGTTGTATACCTATTTTGGGGGCTTCACATCCATGATCCAGGTCTGTGCTTCAACCGGATTCATGGACACCCGGAATTCTGGTGGTCCAACAGCCTTGAAGTCCTTAAACGTTGTACCTTGATTCTGCAAAGCACCCGTCAATAACGTCACTAGTTGCTGAACTGGGTTATCTTCCACATTATTGTTGTTGGTTCTTTTAATGGTTCTCTTCTTGGGTGGTTGACGTCTTGGAGGCATTTTCTGTTAAAATACACCTATTAGTCTATTACTCAACTTCTTTAAGTATTTTCTACTTAATTTACACACCATATAAGATTATCACGTAACACATAACACTTTGAATAAAATAATAACTTTTATTCATTCATAATCTTTTAAAAACATCAAAATAATAGCATCACTGCTATTTACATTACTTTTCCTGAACTACCAAAAGTTGCAAGATTACTTCATCATCATCACATCCCATTGGTTATATCATACCCAGGATTTACAATTCATTTATTTTCTAATCACATATCAATTACATTCCCTACAATGTCCTACTAAGATACTACGTAGCCTTACGACTCTCTTCCTCCAAAATATGAGTCATTGTTCGGTGATCTAAAATGTATGATGGCAGCATCTCGAACTGTATCGGATAACCCATGACTCGATCTTGAGCTCGATTGATCACTGTATTGAATAAATTATTCATCTCCTCCATCTTCATCCTCTTTGCTTGTGAATCCCTCTTTGCCATCTTGGCTCGTTGATAAGCTTCCTCATGCGTGTCTTCGGCTCTTGCCCTCTTGGTAGATTCCTCCTTCAACTTATTCTCCAGTTCTGCAATCTTATCCATCAGTTGTCCGTTTTCCCCTTTCGTGTGGATCAACTTCTCTTTAACATTGTTCAGATGTTCCTCTCGATCCTGGATCTCGTCGTCTTTCTGTGCCATCGAGGTCTGTTGTTCAGCTACTATCATCTGTAACTCCTCGACGGTGTCTTGAAGTTCCACATTACGATCATACACCTCGTCGTACATACGGGCAACTATCGAGTTAAGTGGAATCTCTTCCTCATCGTCCTCCTCATCCCCCGAATGTGGCAGCTCAACGTGGTCCTCCTCATCCGTCTCTATCTCATCCTCCTCATCAGGTACTCTCTCCCCTTTCAACTATCTTGACCGATTTTAACTCGCTTTCCGTGGCGATGGTTGTTCCCCAAATCACCTGAATATCTCGAGGCTCATCCTCTCAAGCCTGACTAGATCCTCCTATATTAGCCATCCTGTCAACCAAATTTTAAGTTTTAATTACTAATCATTACTACTCGACATTCACGAGCACATAAGTTATAATCACATAAGCACATAAGTATTTTATTACTTTCTCTTTCCTAAAACTCAATAAGAGTTTATCATCACTATCTTTTCAAAGATTACTTCCTAAGGCTTTTCCCCCACCTAAGGTTCATAACCTAAGGCTTTGATACCAACCTGTGACACCCCCAAATCTAGGTACTTCATTCCCACAAGATTTGGTGCTCACTATCCATACATTCAAACTATCTACCCAAATAAAATAATATTTAAACCATAATCCTCCCTCTAAATAGGGTTACATCATTAAATTCAAAAACAGCCCAGGTTTTCTAACCTTTAAATATCATATAAGTGCGGAAATAAAATTATTACATCACGTCATTATTTAAAAGTCTATGATCATCACAAAAAATAAAATTACAAGTCTGCATCACTTGTACATTTTTCCCTTTCCTTTGCTAGTTGAAGGCTCATCTACCTTCTCAACTTTAGCTGCAATGAGTATATAAATATGCAAGAGTGAGCAAAACAATTGCTCACTGGATATAACAATGAATCAACAGAAAAATAATAATAATAACTGCCAACAATAGACTCATCAAAACTAAATAGTACTCTATTAATGATAATCAGCAACTGGAATCCAAAATATGGAATATATCTAACTGAGGGTTATAAGACCATGAACTATGTCCACAGTTACAAGTAATCTTTCAACTCCAACTTTAACAGTCATAAGAATATAAGGACTCCTAGTACTTAGGGGGGTCAGCCCTTCGTACAATGTATTGTGCACAAACATTTCGACGCTAAGCATAAATTATCCCCTAATAATAATACGGTTGTTCATCTCAGTATTTAGAGTACAAGTCCGCACCAAAGAAAGTTTTGTTTGGATAAGCTTTCAAGGGTAATTTGAAGTTTAACGATCATCAACTAGAGGACTAGTTGAATCAATAGTGTTTGATAACACAATATTTGATCAATAATAACATAATATGGAACAATGAATATGTGTAAGTGAATTAACAATATCTTGAACTCATGCTTAGAAACAACTACAAAGCATAAGTATTGAATGACAATAAACCTTGCTTGGATAAAATTAAGCTAGGACTATGAATTATTGATTATACATTAAGTAATAGCAAGCTGAAAATAAAGCTTGCTCATTATAAAATAAGATAGTTCAACATTAGAAATTAGCATTCAAGAAAACTACATTCATAATATCCGAATGACAATAAAGAAACTTGTCTAACAATAAATAAGTTAGAATGCATCAATCAATATTGGAATTCAAAACTTGTTCGAATAAAGTTTAAGTCATAGCTAGTTTGCTCAAATAATGACTAGGAATACAAAAGTTCACTTAATGAAAGTTTAAAGTAAGAAACTTGCTGAATGTAAAAAAAAAGTTTAGAAACTTGCTCAATCAAAAGAATAAAGTTACACAATGTAACAATAACACTAGCTCAACGAAAGTGTAGAGTTAGAAAACTTGCCTTGAGCGTAAGATATAATATTAAAACTCACGTTCACCTATACACAATATTAAAACCACAACATCTATTAGACATACTATTATTCATTTTTCAATATAAAACGCATTACTAGCTAAGCTTGATATTTTAGCACAAGTCCTATGCTACCATACATATTTTAGAATTCTCAAGTGTTAAAATCACAACACTTATCTAACATCCATTGTATAAACTAAGTTATCACATAATGCGTTCGTAACCTACTAATCACTTTTACAACTTTGAATTTATAATCCACATAACATGACTATGTTTAACCATGTTGTTACATGGTTCTCACATTAACCTAACATTAAGCTAAGTTAAATTGAACGCCCAAAGTCTGCTTAATTAGCAGACTTCACTATCTAATGACGAGTCTTCGCGCGCCGCCATGTCGATTTTATCTCGATTGGATTGCGGTAACTGCCACACACATGATTCCGGTTTTTGCGTAACATGGTTACGACACTTTTCTTAAGCCAACTAACACGAATTTCACCCATCAAAAAGTAAAATTAACACGTACAATTGATACAAAACCATTACAACATGTTTCCTCACATATATATCAATATAGAACAATTTTAACAACAATTATACTACTTTAATTTCTCAAATTTCATATTTTCATATGAAAACTCAATTTTTGATATTCCTCCCAAAAATCAACACTGTGATTTCAATACTTGACCAAATCACTTCATTCAAATTACATTATGCTTGTTTCTTAGTGAACTAACATAATCAAGCTTCAATTTACAATTTCACATACTAATTAGCCACTAAAATTGATACTTACCTAAGCCATATGAAGAACACATATACTGTCAAAATTTTCTACTACTGTCAAGCTTCTTGTTTATAAACCAACTAAAACCTCACCAACATGAATAATCACCACAATTCATTGTATAGCTACAATTCAAGAATATGGAATTCACAGAGCATATAGTTTTTGCTGTGAACACACATATATGCACATATATATATATATATATATATAATACTAAGGTTATGTAAAAATACCTTTAATTTGCTTGAAATCCTTGCTATCACAACTGAATTTGCTGCAAAAATTCTTAAGATTCTCCCAATTCCCTCACAGCTTCTCTCTCAATTCTCTCTGAACTCTCAAACTTAGTGAAACTAGAATGCATAAATCAACTAATATCCAGTATGCGTAATAACAAAGATACAAAACTGATATGACCATAATAAGCCTCATCAGTTACAACATATAATGTATATATTATAAATATATTATATTTATTATTTTATTTATTTTATTTATATTATTTATTTTATTTAAATTCAAAAATTAGAAATTCAAAAGCCATAAGGCTTTGTTTGGCAAAACCCTTTAAATTTTAAAGAATTAATATATTAAGCCTTGTTTGGCAAAAACTAAATTAAACTCCCTTAATTTATTTTAATAAACCATTAAGTTTATAATTTATAATTACATCTTATTTATTTGGATTTCCATATCCAACATTAGTCAATAAATTAATCACATACCATATTTTAATTAAATATACCATTTTAGCAAATATCAACAAATTATAATTTTCATTATAACTTTATTTAATAATTTAATATACCATTTTAAATTATTAATTAACAATATAACACTTCATGCCATATTACAATTCTCTAAATTATATATTAATTTAATTTAGAAAATTCTCTAATAAATTTAGATTCAACAACCATCACATCAATAAAATATTTATTTCATCAATTCAACAATAAACACATCAAATAAATATTTATATTATTCAATAAAAATTTAATATTACGGCTTTTGGAGTAAATGAGGATGTCATCAATAAAGACG
Organism: Panax quinquefolius; assembly: GCA_020205615.1. Lineage (NCBI taxonomy): Eukaryota > Viridiplantae > Streptophyta > Magnoliopsida > Apiales > Araliaceae > Panax > Panax quinquefolius. Next base: position 119,207,636 of record CM035156.1, on the reverse strand, counting down.
ACCACAAAGTGATCCAAATATTCCTTGAATACTCGGTTCATTATATCCATGAAGGCAACAGGAGCATTAGTCAATCCAAAAGACATGACTAGGAATTTGAAATACCCATACCGAGTTCTGAAAACATTCTTTGGAATGTCATCAGTTTTAATCTTTAATTGATGATATCCGGAACAAAGATCGATCTTTGAAAAGAATTTGGCACCTTACAACTGGTCAAACAGATCATCAATAGGAGATAACGGGTACCTATTTTTGATGGTGACATGATTCAACTCTCGATAATCAATACAAAGACGCATACTTCCGTCTTTCTTCTTCACAAATAGAACAGGAGCACCCCAAGGAGACGTACTAGGATGAATGAAACTGATGTCTAACAATTCCTGTAGTTGGGTTTTTAACTCCTGAAGTTCAATAGGAGTCATTCGATATGGGGCTTTGGAAATGGGTTTTGTACCGGGTTCAAGGTCGATAAAAAATTCAATTTCACGCTCTAGGGGTAGGCCAGGAAGTTCTTCAGGGAATACGTCAGGAAATTTATTAACAATAGAAATATCATTCAAATTTGACGTATTTTTATTTAAATCCGTGACATGGGCTAAGAAAGCTTAACATCCATTTTTCAATAAACGAATAGCTTTATGGCTTGATATGACAGCGATTGACTTTAGTGGTTTGGTTGCTTGAATTCACGTAACAGGTTGGTTAGGAATATGAAAGCTAACAACCTAACGAAAATAATCGATTTTATCATAATGAGTAGTTAACCAATCAATCCCTAAAATCATATCAAATGCGAATATTTTCAAAGAGATAAGATCGACAGGTAACGTGCGGTTACCGATTTGAATCGAACAAGACTTATAAACAGTGGATGTAATGAAGGTTTCTCCCAATGGAGTTTCAACAGATAAATCAAAGTCTAATTTCTCCGGAATTAAATTTAAACGTTGAGCGCAAGTAGGAAAAATAAAAGAATGGGTAGAACCTGTATCAAATAAGGTATAGACTTCACTAGAGTTTATGATTAGCTTACCCGTGATCACCTCGTTCGGATTCTTAAATTATTTAATATCGATAGATAAATTTATATCCATCTTCTTTACTTCAAATAACTCAACTCTTCAATAAATAACAAATATATAATAATAATATATTTATTAAACATAGAAATCACTTATTGCATAGTTTATATTACCTCATGAAACACAATACCATATACCTCACAACACATATATATATTCTTATTCAAACCCTTCTCATGCCTTCAGAATTTTATTTACTAAATTCTTATTTTAATATTTTCTAAAAATTCAGGTTCTTACTATATCTCACTGCTGTTGTTCCAAGAAGGGCGCCACTGCACCGGACCCCAGAACCAGATTATGGTTTTTGTTGGGCTAAGTTGTTGCTAACTTGATTCTATGACTTATGTATACATGAAAAAGAAGTATAACATGTTTTATAAAGCTTTCTTATGTGTTGTAAATTGCTCAACATGATTTAGTGAGAGATTTATAATAAAAACTTAAAGTTTTTAAAATGAACATTGATATAACTCATGTTTTACAACTTCTGAGCTTAGTAGTATACACATATGACTGATTTCGAACCTAAATGAGCATGACATATGATTTAGTGTTCCTTTGTTCATGACCAACTTGTTAGGCTTTGTGTTAGAGAACTTTTTCAAAGAAAAGCTTGTTGTATCAAAGCTAATATCTATGAATACTACATGATGTATGTTCTGATCTTGTGAGGATGTTCACATGACTTAACTATACATGATAAGATCTTTAAAGATTCTTTGTATGTGTTGAATTACATTGTTCAAGTTTAAAATGATTTCAAAGGCAAACGTGAATATGTTTTCAAACCAAGTGCATTAAGTATGAGTAGTTAGATTCTGAATATTTAAGATGACATGTTTATGATCATTATATCTCTAAACATGATTCTTATATGTTAAACATAATAGTAGTAAACCAAGAATGAGTTTAAGCATGTTTTAAAGTATTAAATGATTCTAGTTTTGAATAAATGATATGAACACTATGAGCATATGTTTTAATAGATTATGTAATATCTTTATGTGAACATAAGGCTAATTAGTACATATGGTGATTACATGACCCTATTTGACCTTGATTTCGTGAAACTTCTAAACTAAAGTCCCTAACATATAAGGTTGATCTTGAAGTGGTCATATGCTTATGTAAAGCCCTCTAGCATGTGTACATGATAGTTAATAATAACTTGGTATGTTAAAGTTTGGACTGAAACTAGGAGAGCAGAAGCCCAACTTTGGTCAGGCTAGAGGACAACGCAATTGCGCCGTCCCTAAGCCTAGCCAGGGCACAACAGCGCCATTCTGCGATCTATTTTGTACTCTGTTTGTGGTCTGAAGTTTAAGGCATGCTTATATGGTTACTTTAACTTGTAATATATGATAAGTATATTATCCAATGTGGTAAGAAGCATGTTAATTGATAGAATCGAATTTCTAGTGAGTGATTATGAACTTTCAAAATGATAAGTCCAAAAGATGTTTGCGAACTATAAAGCAATGATTAGAAACTATATTGTTTGACTTCATGATGTCATGTAAATTGATTTGTGCTATAAGTATGAAAAAGTATGCGATGGAGTATGTGTAAAGTATATGACTAAGTTAGATGTTTATGCGTGCGTTTAAACGTACATATCATGTATGAGCATATGTAACTATTGAATATCCTATACGCGTAATTATATTATGTGAGTATTCGAAAGAGTGTTAATAAGCTATATTTTGGTAAACTACGCCTGAGGCAAGTACTTGAACCCTACTCTTTATTGAGCATTACTTGAACTTTTGCTATTATTGATCGTACAAGTAGAACTTTGAAAGTATAATACTTTGTAATCTAGAAATGGAATTGTTTACAAACCTTGATTTCGAACGATAATTGTTCATATATATTATGGAAGAAATTTGTCTAAGCCATAGCTTCGGCTAGACTATTGATATTTGATCGAAAGCTATCCAAACCAAATTAACTTGGTGCGGACTCTTATAACTAAGATGAAAAACCCTCTTGGTAGGGGAATTATATATTTGTCGGGGAACCGACGTGCGCACATTAGAAAGATTAAATGTTATGCATGACATAGGGTACTTTAGGCTGATCACCTGTTGTATTCGTTTTGTAGAATTATCAGTTTATTACTGTTAATTCTAGGAGAAGTTCATAGTCCTTAGTGACTAATCAGTATTCGATACTTTGAACTCTTGAATTGATTATGTGTTGAATCATATTGACTTAAGTCCATAGAGGTTATTGTTGAGAACCATTGATATTTCTTGCTATATTTGAACTATCATTATTGTTGTACCCTTGAGAAGCAAAAGCTACATTAAACACCCTTGTTGTTATATTACTTGTTGGGCAAAATCGTTGCTCATCCTTGCTTTCCTTAAAACTTTTAGTTAAGGCAGAACGTGGTGTACCCTCTGGCAAGGACAAGGGTAAAGAGAAGGCTTTGGAGTAGTTATTTCCATAGTACTAGGAATGTACTATAATTCTATTGTAAAAGAACTTATTTATATTAAGATATGTTTAGTTTAAGTGGTATTGTATTAGTAACGGTTTCGAGACTTTGGGACAAGAATAATTATGTTATAACAATGTAATTTATTCTATTATTCTGTTGTGTGAGATTTTGATTTGTTATAAGAGTTAGTATGTGACAACCAAATTTGAGACAAGTGTGGTCTGAATTTGGGGGCATCACATGTGATGCCCCCAAAATAGGGTATACATCACCCATCTTGGGTCGCCAAATACATGGTATTGAATACAAATACAAACTTAATTATACAACATGAGCTGAGAGTTTTTACACAAATATTGTCTTCTAGACAATATCCAAACTCAAATGGAGTTCTCATTGCATTTATTGTCACACTATTTTATAGAATAGTGAGGACTACTATAACACCATCTCGGACCATCACTCTGTTCCCCGACTAGTCCCGGCTACGTTCTCATTTCTTGAAGAGAACAATGAAAGCAAAAGGGTGAGCTCAACTAGCCCAGTAAAAAATATTATGACCAAGATAATGCAGAATAAATTATTATTAGCCTTCAACAATGTTAAACTGATAAAATACAATAAACATCAAGTTTAACTAGAGCGAAACAAGCAATGCATTAGAAGAGTCAAGTAGAGCATGATATCTACTATCTTCTATGATTAAAAAAGTTTTTCATCAAATTTATCGTTGAGACTCAGCTTAATAAATAAACCACATCATCGAATCATCCCTGTACTACGGACCAAGGATATTCATGTAATCATCAATGGTCATGATTATACCGAATAATCGTTGGTCATAATCATACCAGCAACTGTCCATCAATGCACTACGGGCCAATGAGAACTTTTATAACATCATTTGTAACATTACGGGTCATGATTATACTGAATGATCCCTGGTCATAATCATACCAATCAATAGTCCATCTATGCACGTAAGCCACAGATGACTTTCATCACAATATAAGAATGAGGATGATGCCAATGATATAAGAATTCAATTAAAAGAAAGCAAAGGGTACATTTTAAAGATTTATAATTTAATTTATCTAGAATTCAATAATGTTCAAATTGCCAACATGATACTTCTTTGTGGAGTAAAATTTAAGAATGATATTGTATCAAAAATAATTTGGACCGAAAAGAAATCAATTTTTGTAATAAATAGTACTCCGGGTGAATAGTATCCGGGTGAATAGTATCCTATGAATAGTTCTTTAGGAATAGTAACCCGTGAATAGTACTTTGTAAATAGTACTCATAAATAGTACTTCATAAATAGTACTTTATGAATAGTACCCGTGAATAGTACTTTATAAATAGTACCATATAAATGAATAGTACTCATGGACAGTACTCCGACATAAAAAGCTTAAAATTTTACAAGAATGTGCAGAAAATATCCTTGTGAAACGATACTAGATGAAGCGCAAATTTGAAGGATATTCTACTAATTTCACGATGTATAGAAGTAATATTTTAACAAAATGAGGGTATAATTAGGAATACAAGACAAAATAATATTACTTACATACTACAGAGTATGGAAGAAAATATTATTCCTTATGAATACTGAACAAAAATAATATCCCTTACCTCTGAAGAAGACTGGATACTAGAATAGTGAGGTAGTAGACTTCTCTTCTTCTTTCTCTCTATAGCTTCTCTCTCTATAGCCTCTCTCTCTATAATTGTTCTTGTGAGTCTTAGTGAATTGGTGAGAATGAAAGAAGAATGAGCTTCTATTTATAGGAAAATATAGTTTCAATAATTGCACATTTTGGGGCTCAAAATATTACAGTATAATACCTTCATCTTTTCCTTCATTTTTAATTTAGTCATGCAAGTATTATCAAACTTGCACCACCTCCCCTAATAGTACATCATGTGAATCAATAGTACATTAATGTGAATCAATAGTTCTATACATGTGAAAAAATTAGTTAGAGTATAGTACATTCATCTATACCTCAATTTTTAATTTAGTTATACAACTATTATAAATCTTGCACCACCTCCCCTAATAGTACATGCATGTGAATCAATAGTACACACATGTGAATAAATAGTTATAAGCATGTGAATTATTAGCAATTAATTTCTCATATATCCGATTAATTACTTGATTGGTCAATATATCCCCCAGACATCAATTATTATCGAAATAGATGTCGATTTCCACTAACACTAATAATCCCAACACAATAGAACTATCAATTTAATCTTTAATCAACACGAACTTATTCATCATTAATATTATAACTCATAATATTTAAAAACCAGATCATTCCCAGGAAAGATGGGGTTTTCTGATAACAATTTCTCCCTATTGACGCACAATTAGGTTACCAAACCTCTCATCGACAGAACTTTCTAGACATTGTCAATATTACAAATAATAATATGAATAACTTTGTTGTCTCAATTATTGATTTAATAATATAAAATATTGATACTGTGACAATAATTGAATCAATAATATGAGAGATATTATGCAGCAATTAATGTAGAAATAATTGAGTATAACTAAGTGACTTCTTACATAAGCATCAATAATTAATACCGTGTACTACTATGCAACCACGCGTATTACTGTAATTTTACCACCGGGTAGTTCAACAATTTAACGATAAAACTTTCACCGTTATTTTTATAAAAAGATAATTCTGTCGTTTTCAAACTACGACAATATTTCCGTTGTGGGGTCCACTAATGATTATGTCGTCGTACGAATATTCCCTGACCAATCGAATATTTTATAATAACTTGCTTACTTTTCAAAATTTGTGAATATTACCCACAACTATAACATTATATCATATCCACACCATAATATTCAAAAATATATTTCAAGAAAAATTATTCTTTATTCATAAAAGTTGTGGTCTTACATCACAAGTGTAGTTCATAAAGGTTATGATTAAGGCAAAATAAAAGAAGAAGATAGAAAAGTTTAGATTATTCTGCATTTTATTAAGTTTAACATCGTTTAATGACGTAATGTTATAATAAAGATTTATTGATAACGACCAAGGTCGAGAGTTGAGTTGTATGAATTTTGGGGTCATTACAGTTGGTATCAAAGATGTAGGTTATAAACCTTTGGTAGGAGTACCTTAGGTTATAACCTTAGAGAAGAAGGGTGAAGATTGTAAAGGATGAACTCAATTAGAGTTTGAACAATAAGAAATAAATTTAACAAATGTATAGAGAAGAGATTAAAATATATATGAGAAGATTCAATGAGGAATCTTGAGGTATTTAAAATATATGAATATGGAGTTACCTGACTCCAGTAATAAGATGTTAGTTGTTATTAAATATACGATATTTACAAGATGAAGATGATTAAGATAATAAGAATGAACTCAAATCGAGTTTAATTGATGAAAAATTCAAAAATGCTTATGCAATAAGTTAAGATAATATGAATAGGTTCAAAAAAGAACTTGAAAAGCCAAAATTTTAGGGAACATCTGAGTTGAATAATCAAAAGACAACATGATTAGAGAGAGAGGAAGATCGTAAAACAAAAATGATCATAAACAAAAGAAGAATTATAAGGGAAGATGAATGTAGAATAAGATCACAATGTGATCAGATTAAGTTTTAAAATAACAGATGGTCTATAATGACTGAATGGTTACAGCTTGATGCTATAACGAGAATGTACTTTAAAATAGTACGAGGCAAACTCACGAGGAGTTATAAATGATGAGATATATGAAATTCGTATCGAGCAAAGAACAACTTAAGAGTAAGATAGAGTTAAGTGGGATTTCAATTGAGGACTCATTTGAAGGCTGAGTTGTACAGACATTTGTATGGGCGAGGATTTTGTGCTTGCACTCAGCTTATCACATTGATAATCATTGGAATGTTGGTGTCGCACTATCAATGTATATGTGGTAAAAAGATGATTCTTTTCTCATAACTATATTTGATAGTTAGAAACTATTAAGATTAGTTGGATATTATTAGGATTAAGTGCGAGTTCTTAAAACTCATACTTATGGTAAGTTGATGACTCATAATCATATGTATGTTTTTGAACCCCTAAGCATATGGACAGTCTCTAATGGGTTCTTGCACTACATATTGCTAGAACAACTTCCTAAACTCATATTATTGTGGCAAGTTCCTGAACTTCTAATGTGTGGTAAGTTTAATGAACTATACTGGGGGTATAGATAGATTGTAAATTGAAATACAAGAATATTTAGTATAAGAGCATTGGTGGTGCTAGAAATAAAATGAATTATTAAGTGATGAAGTAATGAGGTAAAGATTAAAGTTGATGGAGAAAATTAAATCTTCTAAATCTTCTAGCTTTGCTAGATTTTCAAAATTTATTGACTTCGTGCTGATGTTTGCACTTCTGTTTGCTTAAAAAATATTGGACCAAATGACTGAACCAGTGAGTTTTAAAAATAATACTGTTAATCGTATGTCTATGCTAATTATTTTGGCTAGACAAAAATGATTTTAAAATATCAAAATTGTAGACACTTGAAATTTTGCATTCGTGTTACTAACCTTGCAGGAGGGCAGAATCATCTTCTAGAGATAACCCAGGAGATCAACTAGGCTCAATCCCAGAAATAACCCTGGGATACTCAATTTTCCATCTCGAAGAGAACCCCGAGATACCCAGTTTCAGTCCCTGAGACAACCCTGGGAGTTTCAGTTTTAACTTCAGAGACAACCCCGAGGAATGCAGTTCCACTTCTGGAGATAACACCGGAGAAGTCAGTTACATCTCAGAGATAACCCCGACATACTCATTCCCATCTTGGAGATAACCCTGGGAGTTTCAGTTTCAACCACAGAGATAACCCCAAGGAATGCAGTTGTAGTTCCAGAGATAATCCCAGAAATGCTTGTTTCTACCCTTGCAGTTAGCTTTAACCTCGGAGATAACCCCGAGGCACTCAGTTCCAACCCTGAAGATAGCCCAGGGAGGTTAGGCACACCTTGGAGACAACCCTGAGGACATCCAGCACTTACAGTAGCACAATCTCAGAGATAACCTTGAGCAACGACTGCTAAATCAGCCCAAACCGGAGATAACCCCGGTGAGGGGCAAAATTGTCATTTTTCCACATCGATCCCACATTTGTGTCGTCTCTACAACAATTCAACATACATTCTACACAGAATTGTCCTACAAGAACCATAGCTCAAATCTCGAGTGACTACTACACAAGACAGCACACTAGATGGAATTTGAAGACCTAAAGATCTAGGCATGACACTATCTTCCCGACTTCATAAAACCTCTTATCCCATGTCATTGTGTATCTCTCGACAACAGCATTCTGGAAAGGTATTATACGCCTCAATCGGATGCCCGAATTAAAATCTATGAAGGATCGAGCAGACAACGCGTTGCATGCGTGCACATACTTCGAGACGTCAAGGCCCACGGAACCCGGGGGCACCCCGGGTAGCCGTAGGTGGACCTGCAGCTACCGCAAGTACACCTGCGGCTCCCCCCTCTATAAATAGAGGGCTTGGTGTGGCCATTTTAGGTAGAGAAAAGGCGAGGAAGCCCTGTTCATTTTGATCTGTACACACTATAAACTGAGTGCTTTCTCTTTTGATACACTTGTGAGCTTGTGCTTTTTCATATTATACCGGTGGAAACCGAGTGCTCATTTATTTAAAGCCATTTAAAGTCTTCTTGGCAGCCCACTATAAGACTTCTTACACTTCTTAAAGCCTTTCTCCACTTTTTGCACACACAGTTATTCACGTTGAGAGTCATGTTATGTGCGTATGCCCGGACTTCGGTTCATGGCTTTTATTTCTTTTGTATATATATACTTATATATATATATATTTATATATACTAACATCATCGAGTTATGCCTCGGTTGAGCCTGTATTTATATCCAGAGCGTTTATTGCTTATATATATATATATATATATTTACATTTCTGTCAGTCCTGGAGTTTACTTCGTGGTCATTTACTGCTTTATTTACATTTAGTCCCGCCTGGAGTTTACTTCATGGTGGTTGATTGTCTATATATATTTTTACAACTTTTATATATTTACATTTTCAATCCCCCATGGAGTTTACTTCATGGTGGTTGATCGTTCATATATATATATATATATTTTATTGTTTTTAAATATATAACTGCTTACATCTTTCATACAAACTGCAACATTATGTGAGCCTAGGAATCATGTGATCACAGACTCATTCTCCTGAATCTAGATTCGGTTTCTGTGATGGACATTTTCAGCTCTAACCAGCTTGTAAATTATTCACGGTAGTTGAATTTCCTTAGATGGCTCTCATGCCCACAAGGAATTCGGCACTGCTATGTATCTTATTTTCTCAAAGATGCCTCGCATCTCGAAAATAAAAGCAATCAAGCCGAATATACATAATAAAATGGAAGTGTCAAAGGCCTCAATTACTATTGAGCATAAGGGTTTGAAAAACCTCTTTTACAAAATATCACTGCTATATCTTGTTAAAACTGAACTTTTATACAAAATTCAAACCCTTTGTATATAGGTGCAAATGAGACATAGCACTACTTCTAGATAATTGCACATTGACCCACACACACACATTCATATAACAGTTTAAATTGAAAAGTGGCGGTTACTGTGGTAACACGGATGTCAGGGGATGCCTAACACCTTCCCTCCGCATAATCAAGCCCCCGGACCCTAACGAATCTCGGTTTCACAGACCTATTAAGCAGTGTTACATCACTAGATCAATGTGAAAATCTTTTCTCGGTTGAGTTGGTGCAACCATTTAAAAATACCAACTGGCGACTCTTACAGTCCATTCGTCGGCATATACATGTCGGACCTTTTCATAACTTGTTTTTTCAAAAAAATCTCACCTAACATGAGAACACCAAAAGATAAGAACATAAAAGGGATAATAAAATTCCCGACGTCGATAGGTGGCGACTCCGCTGGGGACCATCCAGTAAGAGGGCTTAAGCCGTTATTACAAGCTTTTCAAAATTGTTATATGCTTGTGTGTGGATGTTGCATTTACATTTAGATAAATGTATATGAATGCATTTACTTACTGCACTTAGTGCTTCAAACTGTATCTAACTGTGATATAAGTGCTTCGCACATGTCATCATTTCCATACGGTGAGACACGATGTATGTGAATGTATGATGTGTGGTCCCTCCACCAGGAGGCTATCCTGTCGGTGTTTGATTACTGCACTCATAGTGAGACTAATTCCAACGAGGCTCAGGAAAGGCACCATCGAGATTCGGTCTAGTTGAAAGGTCGGATTAATTTCCCGTTGAGTAAATTGCGATGATCTGGGAACCTTCATGCCAAAAAGTCGTGAGAGTAACCTAAGATAGGTCAGCCTCTGATAAACCAAATGCGGAGGGAAGTCTCTTCATACGTCACCATTTCAATTACTTATAAATTCAATTACTTGTAATTTAATTTCATGTCAATCTCTATGTAATGGAAAATATGTAGGAATATGTGTACATGCATATCAAAATCTGACATGTTATCTTAAAAATAGCTAACATCTATTTTGCAGGATAATACTCCTAAAACGGACACATCACATAGCATGTAACATTTTTACATTCCATAAGACTAAACTACATAAGACTTTTTGTAGGGAAATAATTGGGCATGTTACCCATTCAAAGTCCAAAAAGGCAACAAGCCTACAGCCAAGCATGGCTTCATCTGTCCAGTCTAATCCTACTCCAGTCTCTCGCGAGGAGTTCGAAGGATTAAGTAACCAAATTATAAAGTTGGTTGTTTTGCTCAAAGAACTACACCAGTCTACTCAGGATCCACGAATACCCATACATACAGAATCCTCTGCACATGGAAGAGCCCAGGGTCCGGACAAAGAAACTCCCGTACCTGAGTCTTAGTTGGACAAGACCAACAAAACCCCTAAAATTACCCATCTCAAAGAAGATCTAGACACCGGTGATATCAGGAAGAAAGTCCTACAAATGGAAGAGACCATTCGGTCTAACAAAGGGATTGGAGCACACGAGAGTGTTTCATATGCAGACCTTTGCATCTTCCCTGGAGTTCATTATCCAGAAAAGTTCAAGACTCCTAACTATGAAAAGTATGATGGGTTGGGGGATCCTTACACACATTTGAAGGTATTCATTGGAGAGCTCGGATCTTATGCCAAAGATGAAAAGCTCAGAATGCAGCTATTTCAGAAAAGTCTAACTGGAGAAGCCAGGACATGGTACACCAGATTAGACAACTCCAAGATTCATAGCTAGGAAGAGCTAGGTCATGCCTTCCTCAGTCAGTACAGTTTTTGGTCTCAGATGGCTCCAGACCATTACCAAATTACCAAGGTCAAGAAATAAGCCAATGAGTCTTTCAGAGAGTATGCTCAAAGGTGGATGCGACTTGCTGCTCAAGTTATTCCCTCTATGACAGAGTCTAAAATGGTGATAACCTTAATAGACATACAAGAAGCTCCCTTCTACGAGAGAGTCTTAGCTGGCATAGGCAAGCCATTCTCTAAAATGATCAAACATGGAGATATGGTTGAGATGGGACTGAAGTCAGTAAAGATTCAAGACCTTGCCACTCAAAAAGCTGTTGCTGAGCACATCTAGTCTAGAAGTTATGGAAACAACCCCCGGAGGGTTCATAAGAAGAAAGAGGAAGATGTTTCCTTGATACGACAAGGACAGAAAGGCAATCAGAAAATGCTTATCCAGAGGAAAAACTACTCCCCTTTTTAAGCACAGTCTTCAAACCCTCCATTGCCAAAGAGTGGAGAAGTCAGACGCACTCGATTGTTCACACCCTTAGGGGACTCACTCGAGAACATTCTCAATCTTCTGACAACTCAGAAGAAAATTACCCATCTTCTTCCACCAGCCAACCTATATGGGAAGGGTTTCAATGCTAACCGGAAGTGTGCTTATCATGTTGGAGCTCCAAGACATGGTACTCAGGATTGCTGGGCCTTGAAACATAAGATCCAGGATTTGATTGATAATGGTGAGATCGTGGTGACTAAACCTGACCAACCCCATATGCAAGATAACCCTCTTCCTCAACATAAAAAAGAGGAGGTTAATATGATTAATTGGAGCAGTGGACAAAGTTCCAATTACGGTGGTGAATCCTCCCAAACCAGCAAGGATAGTGCTGATAAATGGGTTTATGCACAGTTCCAGTTTATGATGGAACGAAAAATAAAGGCTCTTTGTGAGCAAGTCAACCAATTGGCAGAACTGGTGATCCATCAGTACCAAGTCACATGCCAATTAGTCAGCCAAGAGCATGCTAGTCTCCTTTCTCTTATTACGAATACTCCACCATTGACTCCAGAAAGTTAAACGTTGGAGGATAAAATTACAAAAAGAGCAAATGCCAAAGCCCATCAGGATTTTGCCAACAAAAGGGAATTTACCTATCTGGGCCAACCGATGGAAGAGATATTTCAGATGTTAATCAATGAAGGAAGAATCACAGCTCTGTTACCTCCAATCAACCCTCGTTCAAGACTGTTCAATTCTAATGGAGTATTTTAGTATCACTCCCACTCTCGCGGACACAACACTGAAGAATGCTGGGCACTCCGCCATCTTATTCAGAACTTAATTGACATTGGTTTCCTGTAGTTAGCAGATCATGACACTGTATTACTCGAGAGTGGGGACACATTTCCTACAAAATGGAAGGAAGTCATAGCAGTTATATCCGTTAAGGATGACTTGGTTGTCATACCACTCACAATACAAGCAATTTAACTCAAAGGTGTTGACAATCCTTTGAACGTGGCTGCACTAAAGCCAATTATCTTACCATACAGACCTTAGTATCATGTTGTTAGCCTACAAGAAGTGTCATATAATTATGGAGAGGTTGAAGGATCCACATCCCACATAACTGCTGTAGTATTGAAAGAGAATCCACTTTATCTTCCCCAAAGGGTGATGAAGCCTACCATCAAATCAAAGGGGAAAGTTCCTATTGAGAAAATTGAAGAATTCCTCCATACTATGGGACACAATGAAGCTAAGGTGGTTTTAAGCTTGAAGAAACTCCACAATAGATTTCCATACTGGACTTGGTTTTCTCTTTCGAAGATCACAGGAAGGTCTTGCTAAGGGTTTTGGAAGAAGCCCACTTACCGAAATTAGTGGACGTTGAAAAGTTCCAGCATTTTGTTGATCTCAATTTTTTACAACAATGTGATATCTTTCACTGATGACTACATACCTTCCGAAGGGACTGGTCATTGCAAACCATTGCACATAACGCTTCTGTCCTCTGAATATATGGTGGGAGGAGTTTTGATAAATGGAGGATCATCTTTAAACATCTGTCCTTATGCCACCTTGGAGAAAATGAACATCAATCTCAATAGGATCAGAAGCAGCCATACGGTTATCAAAGATTTTGATGGATCCCGACGAAATGTTGTCGGAGAGATTGAACTACCTATGGAGATTGGTCCACATACATTCTGTGTATCCTTTCATGTGCTCAAAATATCTACAAGATAAAACCTGCTCTTGGGGAGATCGTGGATTCATATGGCCGGAGTCGTCCCTTCCACCCTTCACCAACAACTCAAATACATCATTAACAATAGCCTAGTCACTGTTAATGCTGAGCAGGAATGTCCTAAACAAGGTGTCATACCACTCATCGGCTTCAATTTAGAAGTTGAGCTTTCAACTTCTATGCCCTAGAGGTGAGATCGAAACACTCACTATCATCCCATAGGGGCGCCACCTCTCATACCTAGAATTTATGCCAAGGTAATGTCGGCAACTCAAGAGATAAAATCATTGGGTTATCAACCTAGACAAGGGTTGGGCAGAGATCATCAGGGCATTAAGTGCCCAATTCAAATTCCTAGTCAAACAGGAACAGCCGGGCTAGGCTATTCTGATAGCTCCAGTCGTAAGAATCCTCACAAACACAAATAGGTTCCTTCAGCTTCAGCCACACGGTGATTGTATCAACCTACAAATCCTGAGCTTGTACGGTCTCCGGTAAAGGTGCTTGCCCATGTAATGGCTATATTCTTTCCTATGCCGATACTGGTCAAACGAAAGGAGGTCCAGATTCCAGATTCTGAAATGGAAGAAAAGGAATGGAGACACAAATAAGACATTGCCAGGTGGTTATCAAACATACGCGTCATTGTTCATACTTAGGGTATGAATAGAGACATCCTAGATGATGATTGTCCAGATATCATGGTCATCATTTAGGAGAAGGAGGACGATGACATCCCCTTCATCACTATTGTCCAATAGGACTTCACCCTTGGCAATTGGAGCAGCATTCCATGTATTTGTCGACAAGGGTAAAAAGGGCAGAAACTCCTTCTGCCCTGTAGATAGCCATAACTGCTTACTTATTTTCTACAATGTTATCAATTATTTTATCATTACATGCTAACACTTTGTATGATTGAATAGTTTCATATATTAAGTGAAAGCATTTTATTTCAGGACTCTAAAGTTAGATGTGCCTAAACTTGCTGATGAGGTGCCTATTCTCCACAAGGACTGTAACTTTGATGTAAAGTTGGACTCAGACTTGATAGTAGTACAAAAGGACTATGAGATACCTCAGGAGATCAAAGAATGGGTCAAAGAAAATCCCAAACCAAATCTTGATCAAACCACCTCTTTTAACCTCGGAACCTTAGAAAACCCCAAACTAATCCAGATTGGTACGGACCTCAATCCAAACTAAAGGAATGACATGGTTACTCTATTGACCCAATTTCAGGATGTGTTTGCATGGTCTCATGAAGACATGGTCAGTTTGTCTACTGACATTGTCATTCATCGCCTCCCCATCAAAGAGGGATTTAAGCCAATCAGGTAGAAGCTCAGGCGATTAAAACCTGAGTGGAGTTTAAAATTCAAAGAAGAAATTATGAAACAATTTTAAGCTGGCATCATCATGGTGCCAACATTCCTTGAATGGTTATCCAACATAGTCCCTGTGCCTAAACCGGGAGGAAAGGTGCGAGTTTGCGTGGATTACAGTGATCTAAATAAAGATTGCCTTAAAGATAGCTTTCTAGTACCATTTATCCACATTCTCATTGACAATACTGCTTAATACGACATGTACTCCTTTGCTGATTTTTTTACTGCGTACCATCAAATCAAGGTTGCTGAAGAGGATCATGAGAAAACTGCATTCATCACGCCTTGGGAACCTTTTACTAGAGACGGTTGTCATTCGGCCTCATCAATGCCAGAGCTACCTATCAGCGGGCCATGATGGCTCTTTTTCATGATTTAATGCACAAAGAGATAGAGATCTATGTGGATGACATCATTATCATGTTCTGAAGGGAAGAAGACCACTTAGACCATCTCAGAAAGCTCTTCAATAGGTTGCATAAGTACAACTTGAAGTTGAATCCATCCAAGTGCGCCTTTGGCATTAAATCAGGCAAGTTGCTAGGATTCCTAGTCAGCCACAAAGGGATTGAGCTGGATTCCACCAAAATCCAGGCCATCACGGAAATGTCCATTCCTTAGATAGAGAAGAAAATACGGGGATTTTTGGGAAGGATCAACTTCATCAGCCGATTCATCTCCCAACTCACAACAACCTGTGAGCCTATCTTCAAGCTATTATGGAAGAACTCCTCAATGAAATGGAATGATCAAATCCATGGTGGAGTATGTGTCACACATATAAGCGGCCCTCTACTCATTAAAAAGATTCTTAGAACAAGGCATTACTGGCTCTCTCTCAAAGTTGACTGTGATGATCACGCCAAGAGATGTTATCAATGCAAAATTCATGGGAATGCTATCCACGCCCCTCCAAGGGACCTCTAAAATATGATTTCCCCCTGGCCCTTCTCAATGTGGGGAATGGACGTGATCGGGACCATTGAGTCCAAAGCCAGTAATGGGCATCAATTTATCTTCCCCAAGGTTACCAAAGAAGTCATCATTGGGTTCATCAGAAATAATGTCATTTGTCGATATAGACAATCAAAGGTAATTGTATCAGACAATGCTAAAAACCTCAACAATCAAATGATGGAGGAGTTATGCAGTAAATTCCACATCAAACATCTCAACTCCATCATCTATCGTCTAAAGATGAAGGGTGTTGTTGAAGCGGCTAATAAGAATATAAAAAAGATCATGCAAAAGATGTCTGCCAATCATAAAGGATGGCCTGACTTTTTTCCTCTGACTCTAGTAGCCTACAAAACGTCAATACACACTTCCACTGAGGCAACCCCTTACTCATTAACCTATGGGATGGAAGCAGTGCTCCCCATAGAGGTGGAAATAGAATCCCTTAGAGTGTTGATAAACGCTCAGCTGGATGAAGACCAATGGTTACAAGATATGTATCACTACTTGTCTCTAATAGATGAAAGGCGAACCGATGCTATCTTCCATGGTCAGTTATACCAACAAGGATCGCCAGATCCTACAATAGAAAAGTCTGACTATGGTAGTTTAAACCATATGACTTGGTTTTGAAGAAGATCATTGATAACCAAGATTAGTAAAAGGGAAAATTCACCCCAAACTGGGAAGGCCCGTTTGTTGTCAAGGAGGTATTGACAGGAGGTGCTCTCAGATTACAAGAAATGGATGGCGATGAATTTCCACAGCTCATCAACTCGGACATCGTGAAACGGTACTATGTCTGAGGTTACCATCAAACAAACATCCTGGTTTTGGATCACCAGATCCCCAGTCACTTCTAGTTTTCTAACCCTTCACTACGTACAACCCTTCTTCATACCCATCTGCCCCATTAGGGACAAACACATTTTTCAAACCAGCAGCCTGGTTTCGGATCAACAGATCCTTCACTTAACTTCATTTTCAAAACCTTACGCTCAATTCAGATTATCCCACCAAGGATTAAACCTTTCAAATATGCAGTTTTGTCCCACCAGGGATAAAACTTTTCACACCTACAGTTTTGTCCCACCAAGGATAATTTAATGACCGAGAAATTTGGATTTATTTTAAAATAATTTTATTTAATTAAATAATGAATAAAATTATATTATATGTTATTATTATGTGTTAGTAAGATGAAGGTTGTTCTATAACCTAGATATGTCGGAATATCGTAGTATTCTGGCTACGTGAAGGAATTAAAGTGTTTGAATTTCCAAGATGAAAATAAAAGTTTTCCAATTTTTTTTCTAAAAAACACGATTCACTGATATCTGCTTGGGAATTATTTTTGAACTTCCGAGAAATACGTAAGGATAGAATATTAAGGGAAGATGGATTATGTAATAATAATTCATGTATGGCAAACATAGTTTTTCACATGCGTAATAAATTCAAGAATGTTAGGGAATGTAAAGCATTAATAAGTAATCGATGATCGTATAATAGCAAGTATTATACGAAACAATGAATACGAGTATGATATGAGGTATTATACAGGTATGTATAAAAGTTAGTATAATGTGTATGACAAAAGATTATACGAACTAGTATACGTAAAGAGTATGAAGATTATACGTTAATGCTTTAATCCTATTGCAAGGGACTTGTAGGAATGGTTAAAGTCTAATTAGAATTATGTTAAAGCCCAAAGGTTAATTAAAAGTTAGTTAAACCTAAAGCCCAAATTAAGAACCAGATCCATGGATTGAACCAGTGGATAAGAATGACGCATGGGGTAACCCATGTGGGCCCCATGGATCACATGGCATTATCTTGGTCACCAAGTAAAGTAGTTTTACTTGCTGGCTAAGAGATGAATAGTAAGGAGCTGGTTAAGGAGGTGGGATGGCCTAAAAGTCTAGAATACCCTCACTTTGTTTTTCCTACAAATAAGGGACTTGCTAGATTATTTAGTTTGTTCATTATTTCACCAACAACTTAGAGCTTATTCATTAGAGATAAAAAGTAAGAAAAGCTAGTCTTTGATAATCCACGAAGGAAGAAGAAGAACAAAGTTTGATCATCAAGGGTAAGAATCCTAGACCATTACTCTTCCATCTCCTCAATAATAGTTTGATAGAGAAGTGTTTATTAGTGGAGCATGTATGATAAGAAGTGATAAGAAAGGCTAATCAATGGACCTAAACCTTAATAAGCCATGTAAAAGTAATTCATACTTATTTAAGTTATGGACTAAATGAAGAACATGTAAGAATTTGTCATGTGTATAAATTAATGAAATATATTTGGTTAGGATATTAGTATGATGGAATGAATCCATTTGGAACGGTGTAAAAATCTTAAATAACAAAGTTATGACGGAATTTATGAGATTAGACGATAATCGTCGAAATCGTGAAATTCTTGGAATGGAAGTCAAAAGTTAGCATTGAGCTCGAAAACATTGGTTTTCGATGGAGAATAGTCCAAGTTTGCATTTTAGAGTTGCGGACTCAAAAATGGTCAAATTCTGACTTAGAACGAAGAAACGAGTTATGAAGGTTCACGAACGTTTATTGTTTTCGTTAAATGGACCTAAATAGTGAATTCCATGTTAACGGATTCGAAAATATAAAATTCTTATATGAACACTTAGTTCATGTGATTTGTGAGCTAATGGATTTTGAACGAGCCAATTCAGACTTAAAATGAGCAAATTATGAGTCCGGGAAGTTCGTTAAGTTAAAAAATTGTCATCACAATCTGGTGCACAGAGTTGGCGCCGCAGCGCCAACCAAGGCATAAATGGTGGCGTCGCAGCGCCAAGAATGCCAAGAACCTACTGAAGAGTGGTGTCGCAGTGCGGCCAAGAACACTGAGAGTGGCGCCACAACACCAAAGTCGGGTCTTAGCCGCTGCTAACTCGCGCAGCAGCGTGGAACATAGAAGGAAAGCTGGCGTCACAGTGCCTACACTAAAATGAAGATAATAAATACTGTTTATAAGTGAAGAAAGAAAGTAAATTGATTAATGATAAATTAAATTTCCTTAATTAACTTGAAGTAACATCCGTAATGAGGATTATAATCTCAAGAATTATAATAAAATGTTGAAGAGATTACTTGAACGTCAACCTAAACACAATGTAATATGGTATAACGTAACCAATGTTAAACAATCTAAGGCATGATTAGATTGAGAAGAAGGGTAAGATGTAGAAGTAAACATACTTGATTATATATGACCTAATGTGGTGTGTTATGTGATCATGTATTGTAGAATCCTTAAAGACTCAAAGGGAAAGTATAATAACTGTAGAAGACGCTAAAGGCAAGTGTTCTAACCCTTGTCTATGTTCATTTTGGACAAGCTTTGTGATTCATGTATCTTACGCATGAATTAATGTATGTTAAAGTCGAAGCCAATTCCTTCGGCTAGACTTAAGATGTTTTTGGATTTCTTATAATCTATCAAACTGTTGTCAATGTTGTCAAGTTTTGCCAAACTATGTTGGTATGGTTTTAAAAAGAAGACTGAGTATGCTAAACAATTATTTTGTCATCAAACTACAGGCACGTGAGGTTGCCAAAATTTAAACGTACATAAGTTTAAAGAAAGTATTGTTGTACAACATGGAGTACTATAGGCTGATCACCTAGACGTGCTCGTAAAATATGCCAGACTTACGGACATGGTGTTGGGTTATCCTTTTTAAAAAAAGTATGAAATGCTCAAGGTCTTGGACCGAAATTAATGTTTTACTGAATGTTGTTCATTGTGAAACGTTTTAAGAAAAGAGAAGTGCTATTTTGAATTATCGATAGTACTTCATAACTATTGTTTAGTTATTGAAGATATACAATTTGTATGTTTCATGTAACGCCCGAGAAAATCAGATTTTTATGATAATTAAAATTTTATTTGATTATGTGAATTAAATGAATTTAATTGATTATTTTGTGAGTAAGCTATGTGAAGGTTGTTCTATGACCTAGAATGTGCTAACGTGGTTAGTATTCTGGTTACGTGCTAGGAATATTTGTTTGGAAATTCCAAGATGAAAATAAATATTTTTTTTCTGAGAAATTTCCGTAAAAACACTATTCATCCGTTTCTGTTCGGGGAATTATTTTGAAATTCTGAGAAATGCGTAATAATAGAATATCGAGATAAGATGGAATATCTGATAATATTTCATTTATGGCAAATGCTGTTTTTGCCTGCGGACTTAAAACCTAAGGGTTGAGTCTATTAATTTCCGAGGAGGAAATAATATGCGTAGAAGGAATGGCGTTAGGGTTAATGCGAGTGTTATACATTTATGGTACTATTTAGTATCTATGTGTAATACGATGAGTAAATACGAAGTACGATACGATTATTGTACGTGTAGTATACGATGAGAATACGCGAATTATACGTTTAGAATACGATTCGTATTATAGTATTAAGATTAAGTCTTAATGACTAAGTCATTTGAGTTGGATTTTATTAGTCCAATTGTTAAATGACCAAGCCTAAGGAGATTAGTGGGTTAAGCCCAAGTCAAGGCCCTATGTTTAATTAGTAAGCCCAATTCATTAAAACCGAACCATGGATCGAACCGTGGGTCATCGAATGGGTAAAATCCATGGGGCAACCCATGGGATGTCATATGGCAAGAGTGGTGAGCCGGCTACTTGGTGTGGACTCCAAGCATAAGGCTTGGTCACCAAGTATTTTACTTGGTGACCAAGAGTGAATAGTAAGGAGGTTAGTGTGTGTAATGTCCAAGTTACCCTCCATTCTAATTTCCTATAAATAAGAAGGCAAGGTTGGCCATTTGAGAGTTTTACAAATTCCAACTTAGATTATTTGAGAGAGAAGGAGAGCTAGACTTATAAATCCTACACTTTGGAAGCTTGATCAAAGAGTTTTTCAAGAAAGTTTCATAAGAGTTCTTAAGGTATAATCCTTACCTTTTATCTCCATCTCTTTTTGATTTTTCTTTTCTCTTAGAGAATCATAGATGGGTGGTATATGTCTTGTATGAGGGATTAATGATGGCTTACCATAGATTCAATCTCTATAAGTCATGAGATTAGTAGAATTATAAGGTTTAAAATAGTTTTGAACCATGAAAATATTATTTGTTGAGATCGATCGTTTATAAACTATTGAACTCCATCAATATGTTAATATTTGCATCTTGTTTGGTTAGGATGTAGATATGAAATCCATGGAGTATTCCATGAGATTTGTCTTAGATAACGATAGTAACGAAGGTATGGCGGATTTCACGGAATTAGACGTTAAACGTCAAAAACGTTGAATTCCGGATTAGGGGTCAAAAGTTACCGTGAGACTTGAAAATGTTAGTTTTCAATGTCAACATGTGAGATAGGGTGATTAAGAGTTGTGGGTGCGAGAATCGTCGAATTCTGACTTAAAACGAAGAAAACGAGCATTGAACGCTCTTTAACGTTTACGAACGTCTAAAAATGAACTCAATGTTGAATTTTGAGTTATCGGATTCAAAAGTGTCAAATTCTTATATGAACGCGTAGATTATGTTATTTATGACATGTAGGCTTTTGAACGAACCAAATCGGGCTTATAACGCAGAAGTTATGGTCCCGGGAATTTCATAAAATTTTTGAAAATTATTGAAGTTTTGCTACTGAGGTCTGGCCCCGCGGCGCCAGACATAGTGTTATTCTCCGCGCCGCAGTGCCGGTACAATGTTATAAGCTACTGCAGAGTGGCGCCATGGCCACCATCGATACGCTCGTCGTACCGAAGTCGAGCTTTGCCATCGCTAATCGGCGCGCCGCAAGCGCCCGCCTAATCTCAGTGATGGTCATGCCAAGCATGACGCTAGTGGTGAACTTTAGACAATGACTTGGGTTTTGAACTTCATTTGTTCGGGGACCTAAAGGGATAATGGTTGTACACTTCATAAGTGTATCAAAGCTATTCCTATACTACCTATACTAAGGTATATGGTATGAAACTTAGGAATGGAATTCATGTTAATGAGTTAAGAACGTTGAACACAGTTGGTACTTTATCAATGATGTCCGAGTCCAGTTAACAACGTTAGTTGATTAACAAACTGGGACAAAGGGTAATAAGTCATGTTGACTTTAATAAAGTTATTAAGTTAACTAAGACTTAGAAGAGAAAGAAGCTTGTAGAAGCAATGTGAACATTTGTTTGATAACTAATTACAGTGTGCTATGTGAATATATCATGTAGATTCTGTAAAGGTTGTGGTCAGTCGATTAAATTATTTGAAGTCGCTGAAAGGCAAGTTTTCTTAACGCTTGTCTAAATTTCATGTTAGCCAAGTTTTATGTGATTCATTGAACTGAATTGCAAGACTTGTTTTAAAGAAAAGGTCGATGCCAGATTTTAATTCGACTAGACTATTCGTAATATATAGATTGATTATGATTCATATCTTTCTATATAGAAATGTTAACGCTATCCTATGCCAAGTGACTGGTACGGATGTGAAGGTAAGGTTTGTCTATGAACAAACAAAAGTATTTTTCATCGATTATTCGATGGGCACGCGAGTTTGCCAAAAATATTAAACGTAAATACGTTTAATGAATGAGTGTTAGTCAACATAGAGTACTACAGGCTGATAACCTACAAGTGCTCGTAAGTTATCGGATGAATGGCCTTAGTGCTGTGGACTCCTTTTCAAGTATGAAAACTGAAAGTTACTGTTCATGGTCTAACGAATTTGCTCGTAATTCCTAATCTATTCTATACTTTGGGAATTGATGTTATGAACTGTTAAAGTATTATTGATTCATAATGCTTCATAACTATTGTTCAGTTATGTCGGAATTGTTATATGATTCATGAATGTGGTATTACTGTTATCCTTGATTAAACTTGCTGAGCTGTCATGCTCACTTCTTGCGTGAATTATATAACTGCAGTTAAGGATGAACATACGGTGAATGCCAAACGAGATAAGGGCAAAGCTAAGATGGATGCTTAGGCATTATGTAATAGTTTAGTAAGGTTGTAATTATTATACATTATGAACAAGGAACGATGTAACCGGTTTATGAACCTGGGAAGGATTATACTTTGATTGTAATAAGAAGATAGTAATTACATTCATTTTGTTGTATTTTAATGGAATGATTGTATGGATACTAGTACAGTGGAGCACCATATGTCGGGTTGGAAGATACCCGAATTTGGGGCCGTCACAGGTTGGTATCAAAGCCTTAGGTTATAAAACTTAAGGGGGGGGGGGGGAAACCTTAGGCTAATAACCTCGTAAGGAAGGTAAAGTCCGAGGAATGAAATTCAAGTCCATTGAATTAATAAGGTATTGAGATAACTCAGTATCGAAAGAATTAAAAGATGGAAATTAATCTTAAAGATATTAAATTTGATTTGTGCTTATACTATTATGTATTATGTACAAATCAACGTGTTATGTGTTTGTAGATGTCAACTGATAGCTTGATGTTTAGAAACGTGGAGATGATAAGTGAGGACTCAGTTAATCAAGTTGAGATAGTACCAATGCCAGTGGCGGAGGTACCGATAGTTGTACTAGACGACTCGGATATTGAGGAGTATATCTCTGAGGAGGAATACTCTGAAGGGACCATGGGGTTAGAATCATACCTTAACGAGATGCTAGACATGGAGGAGGAGATGGAGGCAACATCGATTAA
The DNA here is from genome assembly GCA_020205615.1 of Panax quinquefolius. Taxonomy (NCBI): domain Eukaryota; kingdom Viridiplantae; phylum Streptophyta; class Magnoliopsida; order Apiales; family Araliaceae; genus Panax; species Panax quinquefolius. The sequence goes on along the minus strand of CM035156.1, from coordinate 119,183,487 downwards.
TACGGTGGTGCCTACGCAGGTGCCAACACCACCGGATGCAATGAGAGCATTGTATGAGGCTGTGTTGGATAGGAATGTGCAATTGTGCACAGTAGTGGAGAACCAGAGTGAAGAGATAACTGCCTTATATGAGGCGAAAGAATCTGCAGAGGTAGACTTTGAGTCTGAGCATGACGAAAAGGTGCTTATGACTGATAAGGCTCGTGATTATAAGGATGAGGTCCTTGAGCTACAAAAGAAACTGGTTGAGAAAGACCAGAAAATAGCTAGGATGTCATACATCCATGAATGTGCTCATGAGGATTTCAAGCTAAAAATTGCTTGTTATTCTATTGAGTCCGGGCAGACTCGACATACGATAAGTTGAGATATAGTGTCGATTCTAGTAAATCAGAAATATGAGAATGCCGTTCGACAGTGTTAGTAGATCGTTAGATCTTTTCGTATATGGTGGTAGTGATGTAAAGCCCTCTTTTATATAATTAAAAGGGTAGTCTTTTTGTAAATCCCAATTTTTGTAGAAGGCAATCGCGGGATAGTATGTAATAGCTTTTGGCTAAGGGAACATTATGTAAATAGTTTTGACTATGAAAGCATATTTATATAATGAAGTTTTTATTAAATGTGCTTGTTGTGGTATGAATGGTTGTTATTGATTGAGAATGATAACCGAGTAGTTAAATAGATAATAACGAAGCTTTATTTATTTAATCAGAATTATGCCGCCGAGAAGGAGACAACGTAATTAAGAGGCCGAGTCTCATAATGAGAATTAGGGGGGTCCTAATAACCCTATGCAAGAGTTCGTTAATTTATTAACGGCTGTATTTAACCAAGTGGGGGTGGGATTCCTATAGCTCCTGGGGTAGCAAGAACAACTACCTTTAAGGACTTTAAAAGTGTGGGTCCTCCCGAGTTCCGAGGAACGACGGACCCGTTAGAAGCCCAGACATGGGTAAGAGAGATTGAGAAGGCGTTTGTGATAACAAACGTAAGTGAGGCGCAAAAGACTTCTTTTGCGACTTACATGATGAAGGGGGAAGCCAACTTCTGGTGGGAGGCTCACCAGGGTGGGGCTAGGACGAGGTCACATTACGTGGGAACAGCTTTAAGAAGGTCTTCTTCGAAAACTATTTCCCTACTAGCATGCGTAGTAGGATGGAAATTAAGTTCTTAGAACTTAAGGGGGATATGATTTGGTTCCCAAAGATGTCGCCAAGTTTAACAAATTGGCGAGATTTGCTCCACACCATGTGGATACTGAGAGGAAAGAAAGGCGCTACAGTTTGAGCAGGCTTAAAACCCCAGCTCTCTACAAGATAGAATATCGCTTTTTCGAGTGCTTCAGACGGGACCATTCTCGGAGAAGGCGATAATAGTGAAGGTTGTGGTGGTGAGCTTTGTCTCATTACCACAAAGAGCGAAAAGATCAAGAGTAAGTTAGAGGAGGTTCTAAATCAAGTTGCTAAATGTGAGCGGCAACTTGCTTAAAAGAAAGAGTTTTAACCCTGGGAATACCAAGGTAAAGAAGGGAGATCCCAAGCGGAGGACGGAAGCATGTAAGACATGCGAAAATCCTCACTCGGGAGTTTGTTTAAAGGGAAAGCGATGTTACAATCAGTAAGGCGGGAGGGCATTTGTCACCCAACTGTCCTAACCCTAAGAAGAACCAGGGGTGTTTCGTCTGTGGGTCAATGGACCACATGGCAAGAAATTGCCCGAAGAAGGGATTAGAGGGGAGTAAGGGTTCTGGTAGTGGTAAATTAGCCATTACTGGACCAACACCATCAGTGGGTAGACCCTCAGCTCGAATGTTTAATATGACTGTCCAAGATGCGGTTGCATCAACGGATGTGGTAGCAGGTATCATTCCGGTCAATAAGATAAATGCTTATGTGCTTTTTGACTCGGGTGCTACTTGTTCTTTTATAGCATGTGAATTTGCTAAGAGATTAGGTTTAATCCCTAAGAAGTTACCTATACCTTTAGACGTTAAGGTAGCCAATGAAAAGATAATCCCCATTGAATATATTCATAAGTATTGTTGCGTAGAAATTAGAGGGAATGAGTTATTGGTAGATTTAGTACCGATAAGGTTAAAAGAATTCGATGTAATTCTTGGTATGGATTGGTTGGTTAACCATAAGGCAATTATAGATTTCCATAGGAAAAGGGTAAACCTTCGGCTTTCTAAGAAAACCAAAGTAGTGTTCTTCGGTAGTAAATCACCGAGATGCTCTTGTTGTCTATCTATGACACAAGCTAGGAAGATGTTGAGGAAAGGGTGTGTAGGTTATCTGTGCCATGTTGTGGATACCCAAAGAGTGGGATCATCCTTGGACCAGATACCTATAGTACAAGAGTTCGCGGATGTATTTTCGAAGGAGTTACCGGGTATTCCACCGGATAGGGAGGTTGAGTTTGTAATTGATCTGTTACTGAGAACGGCACCAGTTTCAAGGGCACCATATCGTATGGCGCCAACTGAGATGAAGGAGTTAATGGTTCAATTACAGGAACTATTAGTTAGGAAGTACATTCAACCAAGCGTGTCTCCTTGGGGAGCACCGGTGTTGTTTGTAAAGAAGAAGGACGAGTCGTTAAGACTTTGTATCGACTATCGAGAGTTGAACAAGTTAACGATTAAAAATAAATACCCATTGCCCAGGATCGATGATCTATTTGATCAGTTGAAAGGGGCAAAGTATTTTTCTAAAATAGATTTGCGCACGGGGTATCATCAGTTAAGGGTGAGAAAGGAGGATATACCTAAGACGGCGTTTAGAACTCGTTATGGTCATTACGAGTTTCTGGTAATGTCGTTTGGGTTGACTAATGCACCAGCCGCATTTATGGATATGATGAACAGAGTGTTCAAACAATATTTGGACAAGTTTGTCGTAGTGTTCATTGATGATATTCTAGTCTATTCAAAGACGCCAGAAGATCATGCAGAACATTTAAGAATAGTGTTGGAAACACTAAGGAAGGAGAAGTTGTATACGAAATTCACGAAGTGTGAATTTTGCCTTGAACGAGTGCAGTTTCTAGGGCATGTTATCGATAAGGATGTCATTTCCGTAGATCCGGCAAAGGTAGAAGTAGTTAATGAGTGGGAGCAACCAAAAACGCCAACTGAGGTTCAGAGTTTTCTGGGGTTAGCGGGATACTATAGAAGGTTCATTCCGGACTTTTCTAAAATAGCTACTCCGGTTGACAACCGACAAGAAAGTCGGTGGTGAAGTGTGGACCGAAAAATGTGAGAACAGCCAGAGAATTGAAGAAGAGGTTAAGTGAGGCAAACTGTATTGTCCTTACCCGACGATCTGACAGGTTGCGTGCTCAGGAACTTTATAGTGTATAGCGATGCTTTGCATAAGGCAAGGACGGGTTATACACGGACCACAAAAGTGTGCTCATGTCAATATTAGGTTTGTAATATTCATGAACGCTTATTGATCAAATTGCAAAAATAACTAAGCGTGTAAAATCGAGTTTAAAAATTTTACAAACCATATACCCGGATCACCCTTTATGCACAATTATTAATTAAACGAAAAGATAAAGAATAAAATCATACCCTTGAAGATCGAGCTTCCTCAGGTACAAGTTCACCTCCAAATCCTTTCGCGTTCAACTTGAATCCACCGGGTTTGTTCCTTCCTTTGATCAACGTTAGCCACCCATATGTTTGGCCTCTAGAGGTGATCCACCAAGGAAGAAGAAAATTCAAGAAGAAGGGTGGTTGGCTAAACCCTAGTTTTTCTATCTCTATAGAAAGGGTGTACTCTCCCAACAATTGAAATTATGTCGTATGTTGAAAAAGTCAACAACCCACAACACCCATAACAAGACTCCTCTTATTAATAGATGTGGGCAACCCACCTTAACAATTAAGGAATTGGGTTTTATTTAATTAATTAAATTCTTTTAATTAATTAAGCTCCCTAATCTTATTAGGGATAATTAATTAAACTCTTTTAATTAATTTAACCTCCTAATCTTATTAGGAATAAATGAGAGTACTTATATTAAATTAATTCCTAAACTCTTTTAGAAATTAAAATAATAATAATTGTAATAATATTAATAAGACTCCTCTTATTAATTTATATTTAATATTTCTAAAATATTAAATAATAAATATTAAGCTATTTAATTTATTCTATCACCATAGATTAAATTAAATATACTTAACATATTATTACGATTATGCCATTAACTTCTTAAATAATTATTCTTCCTTTTATGGTGTGACCCTTTAGGTTCTCCATATTAAACCCTTGTGAATAAATCAATTAGAACAATTCTAATCTTATTTAAATAAATAAATTAAACAATTAATTTATTTAAATAAATAATATTTATTCTACAATAGGGATAAACCTCCTAGCGATCAACGACTTTCCGATAATATAGATTTCAACATTAATCATAAAAGAACCTTTGAGTAAATAGTTACCGCATAATTCAATCCTTCCACCATACAATGTCCCAATTAAATATAAGACATGGAATTCTTGTCAAGTCTTATTTTATTTAATTATATGTATTTCGACTCTTAAATGCACAACTCCAAATAATGCAAATTAGAAACTCCTTTCTAATTTCATTACGCCTTAACCAAGGACTCTCTTGGGTTGTCATTTATCAAATCACATAGGACATTTCTCTTCTTTTATTAGAAGTGGTAGATTCTTTATTGATCATACATTATCTCCATGTACAACTTATTATACCCAAGCATACATACCTTTGATATACCCTAAGGGTCTTAAGGAATAAGTCAAAGTATAACTCATCATACACAAGATACTATGATGATCTCAAGTCCAAGGATTACTTGTACTACTATCACTACAGAATTCCTATTGACAGTGCAAATAAAACTCCATTAGGTATTCCTTAGCGAGCCACGCTCAAAGTGAACTTATTCTCTAATAAGCACCTACATACTTGCTTTAGTGTCTCCACACAAATGATCATGAGATCAATCATCCTCATCTAATGAGCAAGCAACGTATGTACCAATCTATCCGGATTCACTAATCCCCAATTTAGTAATCCAATGATTGGGAACTATTTTAGTTTTAAGCTTTCTAAGAATTTAGATCTCATTAGAATGATCATCATCATTATTCTAAAAGCATTGCTTAAAACTATGGGTTTATCACATATTATAAAACAAAGATCATGTAGATAATTAAAAGCCTTTAATAAATTAATACTTTTATTAATAAATGAATAAGATTGTTACAAAGTATATGCTTTATCATCAAACATGATTGGCTTGTATGCATATTACTTTCAATCTCCCACTTGCACTAAGCCAATCGCCATTGTATCTTATACTCTTCTTCTCTAAGTGACGATTATCCTATTTGTTGGATAAGCTTTAGTTAATGGATATGTAATGTTGTTCTTGAGAGTCCACCATCTCTATAGTGATTTCCCATCTTTCAATGATTCTTATAATCAAATGAAAGTGCCACAACACATGTTTAGATCCAAGATGAGACTTAGGAACTATTCCTAGTTCAGAATGAACTTTTAATCCAAACAATCAACTTGCGCCTTCATTTATAGCTATTTACTTTGTCTTTATCACTAAACCAAAGAACTCTTTCTTTGTTTGGAACCTTTCCAATTCAACGCACCACCGCTCAAGGTAACCCTTTACCTTAAAGTGGATTTTTCTGTCGACTTTGTCCGTACGAAAAACTTGAGTCTATAAGCCCTCTAGTTTTAATTAAGACCCACCATGAATATGATCACATCCTTAGTGCTTAAGTTAAGCACTTTAAGATGTTTTTCACTGACTCATAGTGAACTTCTCCATAATATGACTGATCGTCATCAGGTCTCGTACATTTCATTGCATACATGATTGTCACTCATGCGATCTCTCTTCTTTTATTAGTTTTTGGGGACTATAAAGAGAGATACACTCCATAGCTCATCAACATGAGACATTTCTCTTGGAGTTTGCCATGCTAAACGACTTTAGCATCAAATGAATATACGTTCCTTGGGTTAAGTCGAGCATCCTCTTAAATCTATCTATATAGATTTATATCCCCAATTAAGATACTCTTCCAAATCATTCATGGAGGAATGTTTAGACAACTTTATCTTTACTGATTGTAGCATTGGTATGTCATTCCTTATCCGTAGTATATCAACATATAATATTAGGAATGTCACGGCGCTCCCACTGTCCCTTTTGTACACACTAGAACTCTTACCTCAACGTATGTAACTGGATCATCATCTTCTATGATGAGTACCTCATCATCATCATCTATGATGAATCCATACCTCCTAGGTATCTTCTTGACTATTCCGTTTTATTTATCTTTGTGGTGCAATAGGTCTATCTATAGGTTCCTCTTATTTGACTTATAGTGTTTTGTGGTTCTTGAACTTTTCAAGATCTATTATCCTCCCACTAGCCCCTTTCAATGATAAACACATTTATCTTAGAAGGCAGGGTGTTTCGCAATAAACACCTTTTGCTAAGTAGAATTATAGAACATATACCCTAAACTTACTTTAGGATGTCCCACAAATCATGTATGTCAAATCTTGTCCCAAGCTTATCCTTTGAAACCGTTTTCACATAAGTTGGACAACCCTTATCTTAACATACTTAAGATTAGGAATCCTCCTGCTCATAACTTTTATAGAGTCTTGGGGTTGGATTTTGAGGTTACCTTTTCGTAGATATGCAGACCATTTCTAGGACATAACCCCAGAGGATACCGGAATGTCGATAAAATCATTATGGACCGCACTACATGTCCAACAAGGTACGATTTTTCCTTCGTATACATCAATCAATTATTACGTATCACGATGTGTCCATTATGAGAAAACCATTTGAGATGATCTAGAAACTTATTGCACAAGTATTTATTCCTTGATCTAATCAAAGAATCTTAATACTTTGCCAATTTGTTTCACTTTTGAATTCTTTGAACCTTTCAAATAATTCAAACTTTTATTTCAAAGAATACACACATTCAACTCTTTGAATGATCATCTCCTTTTCTTATACTAATTTGTTCAATATACAAAATTATTTTCATGTAAGTCAAGTATACAAAATTTATTAAGTAATCTTTCAGTTTATACAAACATTATTATTATAAATAGAACAACAATTGTTCTTAATTATAATACCAAAGATTTCATTGTCCAACAATAAAATGGAAATAATATTTCTAACAAGAACCGAAATACAATAACAACTTATTGACTTAATAGATTTTCCCATAGGCATTGCTAAACTATAAGTTTCTATGGCTAATGTAGCAACCTTTGTTACATTTCCGCACTTAGGATTACTTATATTTGTTTAGCTTTCTACTTACTGCTTGGTCCTTTTCATAAATCTATTTTTATGATAACCAAAGTCGGATCCAATACCCAAGTAGAACCTTGACTTAAAGAAAATTTATTTCAATCATGAACAAAAATCAGATTATAAGAAAACTTCACTAAGCTTCTTTGGTTAGCCTCTGCAAGATGCTTCTTGCAGCTTTCTTTCCAAAGTTGTCCAGCTTATTGCAAAGGAAGCAAACTCCTTTGCTATCCGTGACGCTTTTGTTCTTATTATCCTTTGTTTTTGCCTTTCTATATACCTTCTTTGAATTGTTCTTCTTTTTTGAAGATCCTTTGGCCTCTACCAAGAAGACATGGTCTTTCTTGGTTGAAAGTGACTCTCAACATTTTTCAACATATTAAGCAAATCAATGAGGCCGATATCTAGCTTGTTCATATGAAAAATTCACAACAATTGTGAAAGGAGTCCGGGAGTGAGGCAAGATCAAATCTTGGCTCAACTCTCCATCCATGACAAAACTAGTTGTCCTAATTGATCAATCAAATTGATTATGTTAAGAACTTTTTTATGCATACTATAGTGCCATTGGCCATTCTAGATCTAAGAGCTCCTTAGATATCCTCGATATCTATCGGTCCTACTTTCCTCACCATCAACTACTTGATGTGCGGGGAATATAGTAGAAGCATCCATAGTTTCATGCCGTGGTGAAGCTCATTCGTTACTCATGGATGCGAGCATGATGCATCGAGCCAATCTGTGCATCATCTTGCCACTTTCTAAAAGTAGCAATCTCTTCCTCGGAGGCATTATCTCGCAACCATTGCGAGGATAGGCGTATTAAGGACATAAGATAGCTTTTCAAATATGAGAACTATTCTCAAATTCCTTAACCAATCCGCTTTAATACGGTCCCGATTAAATTTAGCATCTAATATGCTTTGCGGTGATAGTAATTTTAGACATTGTAAAATTTCAGAAATGAATTTGTAATTAACAACATTTTAACATACATTCTTTTATTAATTACCAAAATAAATTAGGTCTTGTTTTAAATTGGTATCTCCCACTATTTTCTTCAAATTATATTACCTCACTTATATAGTTCTAAAAAATCTAATTAAAGATTTGCTAGTGAGAATAAGGATTCCATTTCAAATGTATATAGCCTTGTGGTGACACAAACAAACTATATATAAATAAATAGGTAGACAACTTTTGTCAATTACATCAACTATGCAACTCCTTATATTTTGCCTCTTAGATTATTTTGATCAAGTGGTGGCACATCCAAATCAAAATTATCCAAGTTAAGTCCGACCTAGCACTCCATATATTCAAAAAAAAATATCATCCTTGTGGTGACACAACAAAACAATATTGTTCAATTTTCTTTATAAGCATCAAATGTGATAAATTAACATCTTAAATACTTAATACTTGCCTTGTGGTGACACAACAAACTCATATTAAATATTTAATACTCTATTAATTTTATCATGCTAGAAGGCGACGTTCGATATTCCAAATATCTTTGAACGCTTAGGACTTAATATAAAAATTGAGGGGTTTGTTATTAATTTGTCTCATCTTGTTTAGCGCGCATGCACATATATATATAAAATACGCGTCATATTAATAAACATGCGAAGCATGTTTGCATAATATATAATATATATAGTATAAGCATGCACATATAGAATACTATATTCTACCCGGATTGATTATGGACTTTTATTCTAGTTTGGTTCACTAGAGCCATCAAGTGAACCAAAAGGTCAAACCCTAGGGTGCAAGAAATAATATTTAAATATAACTATTACATTTAAACCCGAGCTCCATTACAAACGGGTCTTCAAGCGCTCCTTGCTCCTTGATCTCCAATTTTTCAAAATAATTCTAATTATTCCTATTACAAAACTATTTAAAATAAATAGAAACCTTGATCGTGATCGAGGGAAGTACATAGGAGGAGATAGAATTTACATTAAGAAAAATTAGAGAAGACGAGGTCTGCAGACCCCATTTAATAAAACCCATACATTCATGCATCCAACTAAAATAAAATCCAATCGCATTGGTCAATAGTCCATAATCAATCCCATTTATTATCATACACATCATCATATGCATCAATAAATAAATAACATTCATCTTATGAATAATAAACATTTAATATATATATTGATATCATTTAATGGGCAAATTTAGTTAGTATAAAATCTAATTTTGAATCAAAATAAACTCCTTTATCTTAATCCAAATTTAAATCAAAATAAAACTATTTTATTTTAATTTATCTAATTTTGAATAAAATAAACTATTTTATTTTAATCAAAATTTTAATCAAAATAAACTCCTTTATTTTAATTAATTATGGAATCCAATTCCATATATATAAAAAAAAACTTTAATTAAAATAAACTCTTTTATTTTAATTAATTATGGAATCCAATTCCATGTAAAAAAAATCTTTTATTTAAAGGAAACACGGATATTCTTTCCTATTCACAAATAAACTCCTTTATTTTGAATAATATGAAATCTTATTCCATATTTAAATAAACTCTTTTATTTAAGGAAATTAGGATTCTCCTTCCTATTCACAAATAAACTCTTTTATTTTGAATAATATGAAATTTTATTTCATATCTAAACAAACTCCTTTATTTAAGGAAAGATGGATTTACTTCCCTATTCACAAATAAACTCCTTTATTTTAGGAAAAATAAAATCCAATTTCAACTCCAATTAGTTATCATGGAATCCAATTGCAACTCTAATTAGTTAGCATGAAATTCTAATTTTAAAATTAAAATAAATCATTTATTTTAATATTAAAATAAACCTTTTATTTTAGGATTAAAATAAACCTTTTTATTTTAATTATAAAATTATTTAAAATTAAAATAAAACTTTATATTTTAATATTAAAATAAACCTTTTATTTTAAAATTAAAATAAACTTTTATTTTAATTATATAATAATTAAGAATATATATATGTATATATATATTCGTAATATATATATATATATATATATATATATATAACTTCAATATATATATATATATATATCCGTTCCTTTTTTTTTATAAAACCGTGCACTTATTTTACATGACAACCTGTTCTTGATATCCGTGGCTTGTTAACATGCTTCAAAAATCAAACTTACCGTGGCCTATTTTTTTATTTATTTATTAGTACACGAATTCTGTTTTTAAAAGGAACTTACATGTATTCGGTAATAAAAAAAAATTGATTACCGATTTTTTTTTTTAAATAAATTTTATACAACATAATTATGCCCAAATAAATTGTTCTAAACACATATCAATATACATATTAAAACAATTAATAATTCGCATAAAAGTTTGGCTCTGATGCCACTGTTAGGTTTGTAATATTCATGAACGCAATCAAATTGCAAAAATAACGGAAGCGTGTAAAATCAGAGTTTAAAATTTTACAAACCATATACCCGGATCACCCTTTATGCACAATTATTAATTAAACGAAAAGATAAAGAATAAAATCATACCCTTGAAGATCGAGCTTCCTCAGGTACAAGTTCACCTCCAAATCCTTTCGCGTTCAACTTGAATCCACCGGGTTTGTTCCTTCCTTTGATCAACGTTAGCCACCCATATGTTTGGCCTCTAGAGGTGATCCACCAAGGAAGAAGAAAATTCAAGAAGAAGGGTGGTTGGCTAAACCCTAGTTTTTCTATCTCTATAGAAAGGGTGTACTCTCCCAACAATTGGAATTATGTCGTATGTTGAAAAAGTCAACAACCCACAACACCCATAATAAGACTCCTCTTATTAATAGATGTGGGCAACCCACCTTAACAATTAAAGAATTGGGTTTTATTTAATTAATTAAATTCTTTTAATTAATTAAGCTCCCTAATCTTATTAGGGATAATTAATTAAACTCTTTTAATTAATTTAACCTCCTAATCTTATTAGGAATAAATGAGAGTACTTATATTAAATTAATTCCTAAACTCTTTTAGAAATTAAAATAATAATAATTGTAATAATATTAATAAGACTCCTCTTATTAATTTATATTTAATATTTCTAAAATATTAAATAATAAATATTAAGCTATTTAATTTATTCTATCACCATAGATTAAATTAAATATACTTAACATATTATTACGATTATGCCATTAACTTCTTAAATAATTATTCTTCCTTTTATGGTGTGACCCTTTAGGTTCTCCATATTAAACCGATTGTGAATAAATCAATTAGAACAATTCTAATCTTATTTAAATAAATAAATTAAACAATTAATTTATTTAAATAAATAATATTTATTCTACAATAGGGATAAGCCTCCCTAGCGATTAACGACTTTCCAGATAATATAGATTTCAACATTAATCATAAAAGAACCTTTGAGTAAATAGTTACCGTACAATTCAATCCTTCCACCATACAATATCCCAATTAAATATAAGACATGGAATTACTGTCAAGTCTTATTTTATTTAATTATATGTATTTCGACTCTTAAATGCACAACTCCAAATAATGCAAATTAGAAACACCTTTCTAATTTCATTCTGCCTTGACCAAGGACTACTGGGTTGTCATTTATCGAATCACATAGGACATTTCTCTTCTTTTATTAGAAGTGGTAGATTCTTTATTGATTATACATTATCTCCATGTACAACTTATTATACCCAAGCATACCCTTTGATATACCCTAAGGGTCTTAAGGAATAAGTCAAAGTATAACTCATCATACACAAGATACTATGATGATCTCAAGTCCAAGGATTACTTGTACTACTATCACTATAGAATTCCTATTGACAGCAAATAAAACTCCATTAGGTATTCCTTAGCGAGCCACGCTCAAATTGAACTTATTCTCTAATAAGCACCTACATACTTGCTTTAGTGTCTCCACACAAATGATCATGAGATCAATCATCCTCATCCAATGAGCAAGTTAACGTATGTACCAATCTATCCTGATTCACTAATCCCCAATTTAGTAATCCAATGATTGGGAACTATTTTAGTTTTAAGCTTTCTAAGAATTTAGATCTCATTAGAATGATCATCATCATTATTCTAAAAGCATTGCTTAAAACTATGGGTTTATCACATATTATAAAAAGCAAAGATCATGTAGATAATTAAAAGCCTTTAATAAATTAATACTTTTTATTAATAAATGAATAAGATTGTTACAAAGTATATGCTTTATCATCAAACATGATTGGCTTGTGTGCATATTACTTTCACATGCAGCATGGCAAAGTCATTGTGTATGCGTCACGTCAATTGAAGGATTATGAGAAGGTCTATCCTACTCACGATCTGGAATTGGCAGCTGTAGTTTTTGCCTTAAAGATATGGAGTCATTATCTTTATGGTGAGAAGTGTGAGATATACACGGCCCACAAAAGTCAGAAATATATCTTCACACAGAAGGAGTTGAATATGAGACAGAGAAGGTGGCTAGAATTAATCAAAGATTACGATTGTGATATTTTATATCAATCGGGAAAAGCGAATGTAGTTGCTGATGCACTAAGTAGAAAGGGTAGAGAGAAACTATCAATGTTAACAACTCAGAATGAGTTGAAAACAGCGATGACAAACATGGAGCTAGAAGTTAAGTTACCGGAGAAAGCTGTGGAAATGTTATTTTCATGGAAACCCAACCGACCATAGTGGAACGGGTTAGGGGAGTACAATTGAGTAATGAGGAATGCCAGCTGATACAGAAGAGGATAGAAGATGAAGAGAAGACTAATTATAACCTCGATAAGGAGGGATTACTTCGTTTTGAAGGAAGAATTTGGGTTTTGAATGATCCCAAATTAAAGGAGGAAATAATGATGGAGGCCCATAGTTCGAGGTACTCGATACATCCCGATAGTATGAATATGTATCAAGACCTTCGTCTGAACTTTTGGTGGCCGAACATGAAGAGGGAGATAGCAGAATATGGTAGTAGGTGCTTAACTTGTCAAAAAGTTAAGGCTGAACACCAACGTCCTAGCGGGTTGTTGCAACCGTTAGAAATTCCAGAGTGGAAGTGGGAGCATATCACAATGGACTTTGTGGTGGGATTTCCGATAACCAGAAAAAGATACGATGCTATTTGGGTGATAGTGGATCGATTGACGAAATCGGATCATTTTCTACCAATAGGGATCAAGTATAACTTGGATCAATTAGCTAAGCTGCATGTCAAGGAAATTATTTCTAGACATGGGGTACCTGTTTCGATTGTGTCAGATCGTGATCCACGATTCACATCAAACTTTTGGAGGAGTTTGCAAGAGCAAATGGGAACGCAGTTAAGATTGAGTACGGTGTATCATCCTTAGATGGATGGTCAGAGTGAAAGGACAATTCAAACGCTAGAAGATATGTTAAGATCTTGCATTATGGATTTCAAGGGGAGTTGGGACGAATATCTACCGTTGGTGGAATTTTCGTACAACAATAGTTTTCACGCCAGTATAGGCATGCCGCCTTACGAAGCGTTGTATGGAAGGAAGTGCCGAACTCCATTGTGTTGGGATGAGGTGGGTAAACGTCAGATATCGGGACCTGAGGTGGTATAGCAAATGGCGAACATGGTGAAGATAATACGTACTCGATTAGTTGCGGCCCAAGATAGGCAGAGAAAGTATGCCGATCCTCACAGATAAAAGAGAGAATTCGATGTAGGATCTTTTATTTTTCTTAAAGTATCGCCTTGGAAGGGGAAGATGTGTTTTGGGAAGAAAGGAAAGTTAAGTCCATGGTTTGTAGGATCTTTTGAGATTTTAAGAAGGGTAGGAGAAGTAGCTTATGAAGTAGCTTTACCTCCTGAGATGGAATGCATTCATAATGTGTTTCATGTGTCAGTGTTCCGTCCTTATAAATCAGACTATAAACACGTGATAGAATATGAATCTATCCAAATAGATAAAGACTTATCCTATGAGGAACTTCCAGTTCAAATTATTGATAGGAAGGAACAAGTTTTAAGAAATAAGGTAATAACTTCAGTGAAGGTGTTATGGAGAAACCACAATGCTGAAAAAGCAACGTGGGAGCTCGAACGTAAAATGATGGAAGATTTTCCTCATTTGTTTATGCAATTATAAGCTAACATTCTGGGGACAGAATCCTTATAAGGGGGAGAGAATGTAACGCCTGAGAAAATCAGATTTTTATGATAATTAAATTTTTATTTGATTATGTGAATTAAATGAATTTAATTGATTATTTTGTGAGTAAGCTATGTGAAGGTCATTCTATGACCTAGAATGTGCTAACGTGGTTAGTATTCTGGTTACGTGTTAGGAATATTTGTTTGGAAATTCCAAGACAAAAATAAATATTTTTTTTCCAAAAAATTTCCGTAAAAACACTATTCATCCATTTTTGTTCGGGGAATTATTTTGAAATTCCGAGAAACGCGTAATGATAGAATATCGAGATAAGATGGAATATCTGATAATATTTCATTTATGGCAAATGCAGTTTTCGCCTGCGGACTTAAATCCTAAGGGTTGAGTATATTGATTTCCGAGGAGGAAATAATATGCGTAAAAGGAATGGCGTTAGGGTTAATGCGAGTGTTATACATTTATGGTACTATTTAGTATCTATGTGTAATACGATGTGTAAATACGAAGTACGATACGATTATTGTACATGTAATATACGATGAGAATACACGAATTGTACATTTAGAATATGATTCGTATTATAGTATTAAGATTAAGTCTCAATGACTAAGTCATTTGAGTTGGATTTTATTAGTCCAATTGTTAAATGACCAAGCCTAAGGAGATTAGTGGGTTAAGCCCAAGTCAAGGCCCAATGTTTAATTAGTAAGCCTAATTCATTAAAACCGAACCATGGATCGAACCATGGGTCACTGAATGGGTAAAACCCATGGGGCAACCCATGGGATGTCATATGGCAAGAGTGGTGGGCCGGTTACTTGGTGTGGAATCCAAGCATAAGGCTTGGTCACCAAGTATTTTACTTTGTGACCAAGAGTGAATAGTAAGGAGGTTAGTGTGTGTAATGTCCAAGTTACCCTCCATTCTAATTTCCTATAAATAAGAAGGCAAGGTTGGCCATTTGAGAGTTTTACAAATTCCAACCTAGATTATTTGAGAGAGAAGGAGAGCTAGACTTATAAATCCTACACTTTGGAAGCTTGATCAAAGAGTTTTTCAAGAAAGTTTCATAAGAGTTCTTAAGGTATAATCCTTACCTTTTATCTCCATCTCTTTTTGATTCTTCTTTTATCTTAGAGAATCATAGATGGGTGGTATATGTCTTGTATGAGGGATTAAAGATGGCTTACCATAGATTCAATCTCTATAAGTCATGAGATTAGTAGAATTATAAGGTTTAAAATAGTTTTGAACCATAAAAATATTATTTGTTGAGATCGATCGTTTATAAACGATTGAACTCCATCAATACGTTAATATTTGCATCTTGTTTGGTTAGGATGTAGATATGAAATCCATGGAGTATTCCATGAGATTTGGCTTAGAGAACGATAGTAATGAAGTTATGGCGGATTTCACGGAATTAGACGTTAAACGTCAAAAATGTTAAATTCCGGATTGGGGGTCAAAAGTTGCCGTGAGACTTGAAAACATTGGTTCTCAATGTCAACACGTGAGATAGGGTGATTAAGAGTTGTGGGTGCGAGAATCGTCGGATTCCGACTTAAAACGAAGAAAACGAGCATTGAACGCTCTTTAACGTTTACGAACGTCTAAAAATGAACTTAATGGTGAATTTTGAGTTATCGAATTCGAAAGTGTCAAATTCTTATATGAACGCGTAGATTATGTTATTTATGATGTGTAGGCTTTTGAACGGACCAAATCGGGCTTATAAAGTAGAAGTTATGGCCCCGGGAATTTCATAAAATTTTTGAAAATTATTGAAGTTCTCATCGAGGTCCTGCGGCCCACACGCCGGACATATAGTGTTATTCGTTCACTACTGCATGCAGGCCAACAGTGTTATGAGCTACTATAGAGTGGCACTGCAGTTCCACTATTCCACGCCGTAGCACCGAGTCGAGAACTTTGCCATCGCTAATCTGGCCACAGTCTACCAGCCTAATCTTGTGATGATGGTCAGGCCAGCAGTGAGTGGTGAACTTTAGACAATGACTTGGGTTTTAAACTTCATTTGTTTGGGGACCTAAAGGGATAATGGTTGTACACTTCATAAGTGTATCAAAGCTATTCCTATACTACCTATACTAAGGTATATGGTATGAAACTTAGGAATGGAATTCATGTTAAACGTTGAATACAGTTGGTACTTTATCAACGATGTCCGAGTCCGGTTAACAACGTTAGTTGATTAACAAACCGGGACGAAGGGTAATAAGTCATATTGACTTTAATAAAGTTATTAAGTTAACTAAGACTTAGAAGAGAAAGAAGCTTGTAGAAGCAATGTGAACATTTGTTTGATAGCTAATTACAGTGTGCTATGTGAATATATCATGTAGATTCTCAGTAAAAGGCGTAGTCAATCGATTAAATTATTTGAAGTCGCTGAAAGGCAAGTTTTCTTAACGCTTGTCTAACTTTCATGTTAGCCATGTTTTATGTGATTCGTTGAACTGAATTGCAAGACTTGTTTTAAAGAAAGGGTCGATGCCAGATTTTAATTCGGCTAGACTATTCGTAATATATAGATTGATTATGATTCATATCTTTCTATATAGAAATGTTAACGCTATCCTATGCCAAGTGATTGGTACGGATGTGAAGGTAAGGTTTGTCTATGAACAAACAAAAGTATTTTTCATCGATTATTCGATGGGCATGCGAGTTTGCCCAAAATATTAAACTTAAATACGTTTAATGAATGAGTGTTGATCAACATAGAATACTATAGGCTGATCACCTAGAAGTGCTCGTAAGTTATCGGATAAATGGCCTTAGTGCTGTGGACTCCTTTTCAAGTATGAAAACTGAAAGTTACTGTTCATGGTCTAACGACCGGTTCAGAATTCCTAATCTATTCTATACTTTGGGAATTGATGTTATGAACTGTTAAAGTATTATTGATTCATAATGCTTCATAACTATTGTTCAGTTATGTCGGAATTGTTATATGATTCACGAATGTGGTATTACTGTTATCCTTGATTAAACTTGCTGAACTGTCATGCTCACTTCTTACGTGAATTATATAACTGCAGTTAAGGATGAACATACGGTGAATGCCAAACGAGATAAGGGCAAAGCTAAGATGGATGCTTAGGCATTATGTAATAGTTTAGTAAGGTTGTAATTATTATACATTATGAACAAGGAACGATGTAACCGGTTTATGAACCTGGGAAGGATTATACTTTGATTGTAATAAGAAGATAGTAATTACATTCATTTTGTTGTATTTTAATGGAATGATTGTAAGGATACTAGTACAGTGGAACACCATATGTCGGGTTGGAAGATACCCAAATTTGGGGGCGTCACATTTCAGGCATATTATTTAAATGGAATTATCATACTTGCTGAGCTAGTCATGCTAACTCTTGCTTGAACCATATGAATGCAGTTAAGACCGAACGGACCGAAGGATCCGGTAAAGGTAAAGGGAATGCTAAGGCGAACCTATAGATTGCCTTTGTAATAGTATAGGTTGAATGTTGTTATTATTTAATATTATGACAAGAACACATGTAATGGTTATGAAGAACCTGGGGAATGGTAATATTGATTTGGAATATATATAAGACATATTCGTTCTTTTGAGACATTTCAATTGAATGTATGTGTGAACTGTAGCACCGTGTAGCACCGTATTCGGGTTGGATGATACCTGGATTTGGGGGCATCAAAGATAAGACTTTATCACCTGCAGTTTGTCTTGTACATGGGATCAAACTTTTCATCGGCAATCCATCCTGCACATGGGGCAAACTACGTCGACCTGATCTCCCTAATACATGGGAGTACGTAGGCAACCATTTTTATGGCCCGGACACACCAGATAAAAAAACATCTTCACACCCTTTCACATACAGCGTTGAACCTCTTACACCAGGTTTAAACTACGCAGACCTGATCTCCTCTTCAATAGGAGTACGTAGGCAGCCATTCATGATTTGGTCCTACCCCTTACCAAAACACAAAAACTTGTCAAATGGTACTGGGATCATCCTTCAATCCACCACACTTCATCGGCTTTAGACCAAAGGGATGGAACTAACTGATCTCCCCACACAAATGGGAGAATCAGTGACCATCTAAGCTGCGATTGAGTCCTCAAAGAGAAACACCAATCCATAAGAGATGGAACTACCTGGGCTCCCCCATACAAAGGAGTATCAGAGACCATCTGTGGTGCGGTCATCCTTAGAGAGGAAAGCCACACTCCTCTCCATAACTACATACAGAAACCAATCCCAAGACACCAAAGGGTAGGGATACACACAGAACAACGATCTATTCTAAAAGATCCTAAGACATCTCAATGTCCATCCATCAAGGGGGAATTCAGAATACATCAAGATCATAAGCCCTGAAGAAACATGCAAATATCAAGCAAGTAACAAGGCACAACTAAAAGGGAAGTGAATCAAAATATATTTCCCTGCCATATATAATGTTGTTTGATATATACAATATGTATTATACATGACAAAATGGCTAAGCTAGTCTGTGCAGAAAAATACAAGCCCATCTATAAATCATTGTATATGCGAGCTATCAAGTCCAACATGACATCTCTCTCAGAAGAAGGAGGTAACGCTGTGAGCTCTTGCCCAAGGGTATTTACAAGAGCCAACAAATCCACAGCCAACTGCATGGTGACACTGTGCTCATCTCTGCAAAAATAGCAGTAGTATGGGACCTCACTACAGTACTATCTGTAATGGCTACATCCCAGGCAGATATAGCGCCATCCCACTCTACAATCAATGTATCTCTGGATGATATAGCCTCATCCCGCCAACAAATAGCGGTGTCTCTATGAGCTAAAGCATCATCTCTCTCTAATAGAGCGGCATCTCTCCTAGCAAGAGCTGTTAACATCAAGGCCCTAGCCTGATCTCTCTGAAATGTCATCAGATGCAGACTCTGCTCTAAATACTGCTGAATGTGGGGTCACAGTAGTAATCATACTGGGAGAATCCATCATAGCTGCTAGCAACCCAGCGAACAGCTCCTCCTTGGTAGGAGAATCAGTGTACTCTATGGGCTCTCCACCATCAGAATTAATCCCCAGCTCTGTGGATACAACCGCATCCAATATAGTCTCTATCTCCATCCATGCAGAATACTCTGTCGAACATCTTGGATGGCTAATGGAAAACTCAGATAGCTCACGCTGATCCCAACAGGCATATACCCTGGATCTGTCCTCTGCAGACAAATGGCGAGAAGCCAAACACTGACCTGATGCTCCCTCAAAAGGATGAACATCCTGAAACTGGTTGAACTGTAACATCATTGCCAGTGGGTGATAAGTGGTCATGCCCCTCAAACCAGCCAGAGGGAGATAATCCATGCCAGGTGCATGAGTAATGAAGCTATAGGGAGAACTAAGCCTTGTACATAGCAAAATGTCAAATGGATCTCCGATCCCTGCCAAGAACACTGACCAGGATGCAGTGTCTGTACACTCCGCTGGCTAAAAGGAGTAAGACCTGGCTATCTCATGGGAAAAGTAGTACACATGTCGTCGGAAGGTGCCAATCGGTCTCAGGTGTGACATGAACCACACATATAACATGACCGAGCTGCCTATAAATACCCTTACAGGATAGGTGTGGCAATACGTGGCTGATCTCAATGTTTTTGCCATAATCATCGGCACAATGGTATGACCCTTCTTGAGAGCTCACACTGCCATGATAACACTGATGTCCAGATGATCCATATGCAATGGCATGAACAAATAAGCCACTACGCACATCATGAGTACGTCTACCCTGGCCACACACCACTGATCCACCGACATGGTGAAATCCCTGGAGTGCTGAGCATAATTGTCCGCATAGCCAAATCCGTCTATCAGAAAATGTTGGGACACCACATGGCCGGATGTAATCTCATCTTGTACTACTCTACGATTCAGCCCGGTGAGGGTCATGAACTGCCGACTCATATCATTGATAGCCATCTGAGCGCAAGGCCTATCCAATGGTAAAGCCGTCAACCGCTTATACTCCTCTAAGGTGGGAGTCAACTCTTAGGTCCCAAACCGGAAAATCTGCCTCTCCGGTACCCAATGCTCCAACATACCCTCTACAAAGCCCACAGGAACGTGGAACATCAGGAGGGTCATGGAATGCTGTAATAACTAATCTACGGTCACCCGGTCTGGAGGTGACAAACTATCATGCCACGACCTCAGATAGGAGGCTACCAATACTGGTGGGGTGTGATTAATGTGGCTAACTATCGAAGAAGACATCTGCGTAGGTCGTATCATAAGATCATCCAAGGGTCAATGCTGAATATCTCTGGACATACATATGTATAACATGATAAATGCATGATCAACAATAGATGGCAATATGATATAGGGAATGGAAAATAATACATGTATTCCTAAGTACATCATCATCTAATACATCGTCTCTGTACAGCTAAAAATACAGGGAAATGGGGCACAGACGCCCATCAACTAACAGAGGCCTATCAAAAGATATAGCGAGAATGGGGCATAGACACCCAGTATCTAACAGAAGCCTATAAAAAAATATAGCGAGAATACACATCAGAAGAAGACAATGGTGTCAATGTCTACATCATCAATCATGTCCACTTGATGTAACTCCTCCCGAGTCACTAGATCTCTGCTAAGTGGGATGTTAGGCCTACACAATGGAGGATCTTCACCGGTAAAACCATATGGGTCACCTGAAGGGCCAGCCCCAGAGCTAGAAGGACTAAAAGTATCTACCTCTGAAGGATCTCTGCCCAAGTGCCAGATAAAGAACTGTGCCCGGTCCAACTACTGGGTCAAGCTTTCAATCTATGTCAAATGAGTCGGATCTCGAACACAGGCCATCTAATCCATAATCATCATGGATCCAGGAACCATATCCCCCATTAATTGAGTGGCGCGGGTCTGGGCTGCGATGGTACGAGGGGACCACCTGCGATGGAACATATCCTGAGTATACGGACCCTCTGACAACGTAAAGCCGTCAATGCCTATCAATGAGATATCAATGACAGGCGACTGTGACACAGGCCAATAACGCCTGGCAGGAGGCAAGATCGGTATACGAATCTCCCATGTGGTGCTCCTAATAGCATGCTCTCCCAAACAGAGCTCCCATCCTCCATCTGTGAAGAGAGGAATCCTACGGGTGGATATCACGTACCCAACACTAGTCGGGCACCCATCCTCAATCCCAACGATCAAATGGTCCCCAGAATAGGGAACCCAAATGATGGCATCAGTTGTCAATAAGTCCAACTGTAGACGATAATGGGTGAAACCCTCACCTATAGGAACCTCCGCTAGTATGGAGTGATGCCATCACCGTCCTTGTGGATAGGTATCTGGACCTAACACACTAATATGACGCAAGCATGGGAGCCTCTCATAGGCCCAAAATTGTCAACACAAAGGCAAACATCTGCGATCAGTCAACACTCTTAACCTGTACATGGGAAATCATAAGAGAAATACTCACCAGCAGAAACGGGTAAAATCCTAACTAAGCCTCTGTCAAGCCCTGCGAGCGCATCCGCATGCCCCTGGGGAAATAGGCGAAGGTATAGGAGCCCCAATTAAACTCTCCAATACGGTCCACCTCTAGTGTGGCGCTGACCAAAGCGAATGACACCATGGAAGAGTTATCTGCTACGAAGCAACCCCTGATAATAACCAGGAATAATTGCCTAAGAATGCGATCCCTGACTCTCACATCAGCGAGTATGGGCTCACTCAACAGCCCACTCATAGCATCTACGCTCAAAAGACCTATACGAATTGTCCTGCCCTTGAGCGCCTCAGTTAAGACTCCTAGCAAGGATTTGATGGCAGTCGGGGTAATGTTCGTCCTACAAGGCACCGACGCCCCTCCAAACTCAATACCGGTGATAAATCGTCAATCCATCGGCGTCATCATCACCTCACAATCCAACAAATAGAGAAACTAAGTCTAGTGAAACCAAACTCAGACAACGCCCTGAGATAACCCTAAGGACAACGACGGGGGAGGATTGAAAAGAACGCCTTAAAGCCCCAGTCGTGCACAATCGCTCGATAATCGGGATACAGAGCTTGGTATATAGAGTGAATGCTGAACCAGTTCCCTTGAGGTTGCGTAAAGCCAGGAACCTACATCACAAAGCACATCAACATCAGAATCCTTACTCTTCGTCAATAGGAAAAAAGGAAGATCAAGTCCAGATTTTACCTCATTTGCATGCAAGTAAACCGAGGGGTGTCAACTCAAACCAGAAGCTCTAGGATCATCACCTGAATGCCTTGGAAATCTCTACGGGGAACATTAGTAGCAGGAGCGGGATTCACAATCGGTACATCCACCTCCTCGTCCTCAACATCTGGTACATCAACTCGGATAGGACGAATCACCGACTCTGCCAAAGAACGAGGCTATCTAACTGAACGGGGTCAAGGCACATCAAAAGCCCTCCTCCGTACACCAGAAGTGGTCATATGGGAACTACTCGGCTGATCCGGATCCATATATCTGGACATAAGTCTCCAAATCACCTTAGAAAGGGTGTGATAAATTCTAACCTAGAGCTTTGCAAATACATTTTATGACTATATGCATGCATGCATGCATTACTTTAAAATACGCCTATAGTAGAGTTTAAAATGCATGTCTATCCAATGCCTACACTTTTGGAAAAATTTTTCCAGAGTCTCCTTTGTAAACAGGACTATCCACATACACATAGGCATGACTAGGTGGCTATTCAGTAGCACACTTACCCATAGTCATAAACATCCTATATGCATAACACTATCAAAGTCATAATCCATAAGGGTAGCCTAATTACTCGGATTACTTTGCTTTGCAACCTTTGCTCATTTGTCCACAAATAGGATAAGAAATAACAAAAAAAAGGTGCCAATTTGACTATTTTAAAAGTCAATTTTTTTTCACATCATTATGTTCAGCATGGTTAAATACTAACATTTACTATGTTGAATATTTTTTATCAAGTCATATGAGCATGCATATTCACTACTATATGTTTAGAAGCATTTCATGTGATAACTCATTTTCTAACAAATAAAAACTAGAAAAGAAGACATGCATACATTACCAGGGAAGTGTAGAACACTTGTACAAAGGATGATTTTGGCGTAAAGTCACCTTTAACTCAAAGAAATCTCTAAAGAAGAGCTCTCGGATTCTCTGTGTGGTGCAACTTGAAAATGACTTATGAAAGCAACAGGCTACTTAAGGCCACCCATGGTTGGACGCAGGTGTTCATGTGGCTGTCGCATGTGTATATGTGGCTCACTTAGGTGGGTCTCACCGCTCTAGCTCGGTCTAATATGAGTTGCAAAGGAGGTCTCATAAGTTAAAAAAATCAAATCAGGAAAAACGATGCTACGTGATTGAGCAAAAAAGCCTAAAATCCTGGTTTTCACAGACCAAACTGTGGGTCTATATACCACTCATTGGTATTCACCTAGGCATAGGGTTCACTATACCGATGGTCATAACTGTTGCAAAGTACACTCGAAATGCCTCACAAAGGTCTGATGCCATCATTTTAGGGTCAGGACTCCAAAATAATTCTCCCTAGCAGAAACCATCTGATGATTCCATCCGTTGATGCACATGTCAATGAAGGTCAAGCAACCTTGACGTCATTTCAGCCATTGGTAAATAAATCTAGTGAAGTATCAGAAACCATCCGATGGTCTCAGCCGTTGAGGCACATTTCAACGAAGGTCAAGCAGCCTTGACATCACCATCCGTTGGTAAGTAAATCCAATAAAGCTTTAGAAGTCATCTGATGATTCCAGCCATTGGCAATTAAATCCATCAAATCATTGAAAAATGGTCCAATGATGGTATTCGTTGAAGAACATTTCGGCGAGGGTAAGGTAACCCTGACAAACACAAACTGTTGGCAGTAACTCCAACAGAACATTGGAAGGACCTGGAGATACAAACTAGGGAAAGACCATCCTCATCGGGGAGGACCGATGATGGAATATGTTATACACATCTTCATCAGACAGCACAATTCCCCCAGAGTCTCTTGTACATGAGAGATACATCCTTAGTGGGAAGTCTGTACAAAAGATTAAGGACTTTGATGATAACCCCAACGTCAACATCCTGGAAGTTCCTGAGAACTTTGGAGCAGACATCTAAGCAGTTCGTCAGGATCATCATTGATAACTCCAGTCTCTATAAGAAATTATGGGAGCAAAAAACCGTCACATCCCGTTAGAAAACGGTCAAATAAACCACATTCATCATGCATTTGCATCATGCTGCAGTACATTGCATCATGACTATCTTATCACATTTCAAGTGTCTAGTATTCTTTATCCTATACATGCCATTATGCGACATGAATATGATAAAGAGGGGCATCTATAGACACTCAAAATTTTGCATTCCTATTACTAACCTTATAGGAGGGCAGAATCATCTTCCAGAGATAACCCTGGAGATCAACTCAGCTTAATCCTGGAGACAACCCCGGGATACTCAATTTTCCATCTCGAAGACAACCCCGAGATACCCAGTTTCAGTCTCGGAGATAACCTCAGGAGTTTTAGTTTCAACCTCGAAGATAATCCCGAGGAATGCAGTTCCAGTTTCGGGCATAACACCGAAGAAGTTAGTTACATCTCGTAGACAACCTCGAGATACTCAGTCCCATCACAGTGATAACCCCGAGAGTTTTAGTTTCAACCTCGGAGATAACCCCGAGGAATGCAGTTGCAGTTCTGGAGATAACCCTAGAAATGCTTGTTTTAACCCTTACAGAAAGCTTTAACCTCGGAGATAACCCTGAGGCACTTAGTTCCAACCCTGGAGATAGCCCTGGGAGATCAGGCACACCTGGGAGACAACCCTAAGGACATCCAGCACTTATAGTATCCCAATCTTAGAGATAACCCTGAGCAACGACTGCTAAATCAGCCCAAACTAGAGATAACCCCGCTGAGGGGCAAAATAATCATTTTGCTACCTCGATCCCATATTTGCACCATCTCAACAATAATTCAACATACATTCTACACAGAAGTGTCCTACAAAACCATAGCTTAACTCCCGAGTGACTACTACAAAAGACAGCACAATTGATGGAATTTAAAAACCTGAAGATCTAGTCATGGCCCTATCTTCCTGACTTCGTACAACCACTTATCCCATGTCATTGTGTATCTCTCGACAATAGCATTCCGAAAAGGTATTATACGCCTCAGTCGGATGTCCGGATTGAAAGTTATAAAGGTTCGAGCAGACAATGCGTTACATGCGTGCATGTACTTTGAGACGACAGGGCCCACTGAGCCTAGGGGCACCCCGGGTAGCCGTAGGTGGACTTGTGTATGCCGTAAGTACACCTGCGGCTCCCCTCTCTTTAAATAGAGGGCTTGGGGTGGCCATTTTAAAAAGAGAAAAGGCGAGGAATCCCTGCCCATTTTGCTCTATACACATTATAAAACTGAGTGCTTTCTCTTTTCATACACTTGTGAGCTTGTGCTTTGTCATATTGTACCGGTGGAAATCGAGTGTTCATTCATTTAAAGCCATTTGAAGCCTTCTTGGCAGCCCAATGTAAGACTTCTTACATTTCTTAAAGCCTTTCTCCACTTTTTGCACACAAAGTTGTTCACGTTGAGAGTTGTGTTCTGTGCGTATGCCAGAACTTCGGTCTGTGGATTTTATTTCTTTTGTATATATATACTTATATATATTTATATATACTGATATATATTTATATTTACTAACATCATCGAGTTATGCCTCGATTGAGTCTGGATTTATATCCAGAGCGTTTACTGCTTATATATATATTGTTATCATCAAACTCTGTTTGATTGAGCCTGGATATAATATCGGGTGCGTTTACTGCTTTTATATATATTTACATTTCTGTCAGGCCTGGAGTTTACTTCATGGCCATTTACTACTTTATTTACATTTAGTCCCGCCTAGAGTTTACTTCGTGGCGGTTGATCGTCTCTATATATATATTTACCGCTTTTATATATAGCCTGGAGTTTAGTTCGTGGCGGTTGATCGTCTATATATATATATTTATAGCTTTTATATATTTACATTTCCAATCCCCCACGAAGTTTTCTTCGTGGTGGTTTATCGTTCATATATATATATATATATATATATATATATACAGCTTTTATATATATAACTGCTTACATCTTTCATACATACTGCAACATTATGTGAGCCTAGGAATCATGTGATCACAGATTCAGTCTTCTAAATCTAGATTCAGTTCCTGTGATGGACATTTTCAGCTGTAACCAGCTTGTAAAATATTCACGGTATTTGAATTTCCTTAGATGGCTCTCATGCCCACAAGGAATTCAGAAATGCTATGTATCTTATTTTCTCGAAGATGCCTTGTATCTCAAAAATAAAAGCAATCAAGCAGAATATACATAATAAAATGGAAGTATCAAAGGCCTCAATTACTATTGAGCATAAGGGTTTGAAAAACTTCTTTTACAAAACATCACTGCTATATCTTGTTAAGACTGAACTTTTATACAAAATTCAAACCCTTTGTATATAGGTGCAAACGAGGCATAGCACTACTTCTAGATAATTGCACATTGACCCACATACACATTCATATAATAGTTTAAATTGAAAAGTGGTGGTCATCGTGGTAACACGAATGTCGGGGGTGCCTAACACCTTCCCTCCGCATAATTAAGCCCTTGACCCTAATGAATTTTGGTTTCACAGACCTGTTTAGCAGTGTTACATCACTAGGTCAATGTGAAAACCTTTTCTCGGTTGAGTTGGTGCAACCATTTAAAAATACTAACTAGCGAATCTTACAGTCCAATCGTCGACATATACATGTCGGACCTTTTCATAACTTGTTTTTCAAAAAAATCTCACCTAAAATGAGAACACCAGAAGACAAGAACAGAAAAGGGACAGTAAAAATCCTGACGTCGACAAAAATGTATTTTGTTTTTCCATAGTCATTAAAGCATGACTAAATATGATGCTGATATGACAAACGAGGAAGTCATCAATGCAATTGAACCTGGTGTTGGATGTGATCATAGGATCATCAACCCACTAAGGTATGATGTAGCATGACAAAGTCATATAATGACTGTATCCTCAACGAACTATTAAAATAGTATGGTATCTTGACCATCATAAAAAAGATTTTTGGTTTTCTTTAAACTAAGAAAGATATGCCACATGAATTGGCTAAAACTATTTATTGAATTGAAATTGAGAGAGAATTCTCTGTGATTTTGTCAAGAAGAAGGAGGAGTGTTGGGAAAACCTTGTTACCATCATGTTGCAAATCAAAGACTAGAAGGTATAACCTATTCTTACTTCTAATTTTTAGTTTTGTAATTTCTAATCTTTGTGAATTGGGAATTGTGTGGGATTGTTGATATATATATATATATATATATATATATATATATCAACAATCCCACACAATTCCCAATTCACAAAGATTAGTGAATTCTCTCTCAATTTCACTGTGTTTCTCTCTTCCTCTCCAAACTCTCTATATTTTTTCTTAGTTAGCCTTTAGGAAAACAATACGCGTAAATATAAACTGATACCCTCTCCCCCACGTACTCTTCAGGTAAGAACCCAAAAAGTTACGTCAGTTAAATTAAGCCAAAGGCCACAAGGCCTTGTTTGGCTACACAAAACTCCCCAATCTAATTTATTTTTATAACCTTTATATTATATAGTTTCATTTGTCACACACTTATTCAATTAATTTTAATAACTTACAATAACAATTATAATTTTCATTATAATTATACTTATGCTTAAGAAATTATTACATATCTAATTTAATTATTAAATTAAACTAGAACATCATTTTATTTAATTTAACTATTTTCTTAAATATTAACCAATTCATTTAATTTAATTATTTCATTAAATTAAATCTTCAAATAATAAAATTACCATTAATCAATTTAGTTAACATATACACTCAACTAAATTTTCTCACCATAATTTCATCAATTATTTATTTATCTCAATAAATAAATCAATTAAAATATTTATTTAATTCAATAAATATCTAACATAAATTACAAAATTTTCAATCGTTACAGTTTCCATCATGATGTCATAACTAATTTTTTCTTTAGTCTCGAAATTGAGCAAAAATTATACGCATAACAAAACTCAAATTCTTCAATTAAAAACATATTCTTTTTGTATTTTATGGATTTGATTACTGAAAATCATTTATAAACAACATAGAATGAATTCTTCAAACCCAATAACTTATACAACGTAGTTCATTATTAATTTAATCATAGAAATCCAACTTTTCAAGTAATACTCAAGAAATATGAAACTAAAAACTCAAAGCTAGATTATTACCTTTGATTCTTGTTTAGATTATCTAGATGATTAGAGCAACTTTGGTTGAATCCTTTCCCTTATTTGAATTTACAGAACCTCTTCTCAATTTTTTCCCTCTAAACTCTCTCTTTTTCTCTATGTTATTCTTCTTCTTAGCCTTAGGAATATTATTACATAGAATAAAATTGACAAAGCCTTAATAATGATTTTAACGCATCAGTTAAAATACAAAAGTTTTAGCTGTTATAAATGCCAAAGGTCATAAGACCTTGTTTGGCTAGCATCAAATAACACTTTTCTAATTTATTTTAATTTCCTCCTTGTCATATAGTAAACCATTGTCACACATTATTTAATTAAATTATAACCCTTATTTGACAAACCATAATCCCTCTAATTTAATTATTAATTAAATTAGAACATTATCATTCCTTTAGCGTAACAAAGTACGCACCGATTATAAAATTATTTAATCCGTTAATAACTTTTCATCAAATATTTATTTTAAATTCCATAAATATTTCAACTAAAATACTTATTTTATTTGATAAATATTTTAATTATTTATGAACCTCACAATCGTAACATATTAACATATTGCATTTATATGTAACATACACTACTCTCTCATTTTATTAAAACACATCATAATAAGAATTTTATTCATTAAATTCTTATTTTAATTACTTTACCATAATTCACTATTTTAATTAAGTGAATTACTCGCATCATTTATGAAATTTAATTCATAACAATTCCATCACCAATCAAGGCATGATGAAAATCAAATTATATTACTTCATAATATAATTTTTATCTTAATTAAATTAACTAATATTATTCAGCTTAATTTCCTTTCCATAATAATTTCATTTAATTTCCTCAATAATTAAATTAACTATTACACATCACTTTCCCAATATATGAATATATATATATATATACATATATATATATTTCTCATCTATATTCACACATAATCTCTTCACACCAAATCACTTATTTCAAATTATATAACAAATATGTTTAATTACTCAATCTCAAAACATCTCATAATAAGAATTTTATTTATTAAATTCTTATTTTAATAATTACTGAAAATCTGGGTTGTCACATCCTTCCCCACTTATAAGGATTCCGTCATCGGAATCAACGAAACCTCCCTTACTTGGTTTTCATTAAATCTCTTTTCAAAATTTTATCGTCGAATACCTCAACGCATTACCTTGATA
Organism: Panax quinquefolius; assembly: GCA_020205615.1. Lineage (NCBI taxonomy): Eukaryota > Viridiplantae > Streptophyta > Magnoliopsida > Apiales > Araliaceae > Panax > Panax quinquefolius. The sequence goes on along the minus strand of CM035156.1, from coordinate 119,153,341 downwards.
TAGGTTTTATATATTACCACTCCATCCGTTCTTCTCAATAAATTCTTGTAAGTTTTATTTCATAACCTTTACTCATACTCAATTATAGTTTGAGTGTTATATGTTTTTTAATCCACTCATTACCTTTTCTAAGAATCATTATCATATACTCAACTTATAAACACTCGAGATATTACATTCACCCCTTCTTCTAAGAATTTCATCCTTAAAATTTTATTTATTAATCTTCATTCATTCAATCTATCAAAATAGACTTTACGTTAATCTTTTATTCATTTAGTGGGTTCTCTTCTAAGGATCTTTCTAAAAAAAATCATCGCATTCTTCACATCTTTCTCTTCTAAGAATTTCACATTTTCTTTAGATAACTTCATCCTTTCTCTTTTCAGAATTTCATTTCTTACTTGTTCAATATATTGATCATTAGATGTTACATTCTACAACTTATTTCTTTCAAAGGAACATCCTCCTTTTCACATTCACTTCAGGATAATAAGTATCTTCCACAATTGCTCAATGATTGGGAAGTAGTATGAATAACTTAGGAATTTAAAAGATTCTCAAATCATGCTGAGGGGTCACAAGACCTTGAATTACGTCCCCATGTTATCAATTATCTCGACTTGAACCTTTAACAGTCATAAAACTATATGGACCTTTCTTCTCTTACTCAGGGAGATCAGTCATTCGTGCAATGTTTTTTGCACAAACATTTTAACACTTTTGCATAATATAATCCCTTATAAAAGGGTTGTTCACATCAGCTTCTCAACATCTGAATCCGAACCAAAACAATTTAGTTTGCCATAACTTCTCAAGAAACGCTTGAACTGCATAAACATCTTTCAATATTTGTCTAGCTGATTCAAATAGCATAGACTTCTAACAACAACTCGGACATCAATCGAAATAGTTTTAGCTAATTCATGTGGCATATCTTTCTTAGTTTAAAGAAAACCAAAAATCTTTTTTATGATGGTCAAGATACCATACTATTTTAATAGTTCGTTGAGGATACAGTCATTATATGACTTTGTCATGCTACATCATACCTTAGTGGGTTGATGATCCTATGATCACATCCAACACCAGGTTCAATTTCATTGATGACTTCCTCGTTTGTCATATCAGCATCATATTTAGTCATGCTTTAATGACTATGGAAAAACAAAATACATTTTTGTCGACGTCAGGATTTTTACTGTCCCTTTTCTGTTCTTGTCTTCTGGTGTTCTCATTTTAGGTGAGATTTTTTTGAAAAACAAGTTATGAAAAGGTCCGACATGTATATGTCGATGATTGGACTGTAAGATTCGCTAGTTAGTATTTTTAAATGGTTGCACCAACTCAACAGAGAAAAGGTTTGCACATTGACCTAGTGATGTAACACTGCTTAACAGGTCTGTGAAACCAAAATTCATTAGGGTCAAGGGCTTAATTATGCGGAGGGAAGGTGTTAGGCACCCCCGACATCCGTGTTACCACGATGATCGCCACTTTTCAATTTAAACTATTATATGAATGTGTATGTGGGTCAATGTGCAATTATCTAGAAGTAGTGCTATGCCTCGTTTGCACCTATATACAAAGGGTTTGAATTTTGTATAAAAGTTCAGTCTTAACAAGGTATAGCAGTGATGTTTTGTAAAAGAAGTTTTTCAAACCCTTATGCTCAAGAGTATGAGATACCATGACGATTGGCTTTAGTGCAAGTGGGAGATTGAAAGTAGTATGCACACAAGCCAATCATGTTTGATGATAAAGCATATACTTTGTAACAATCTTATTCATTTATTAATAAAAAGTATTAATTTTTTAAAGGCTTTTAATTATCTACATGATGCTGTTTTATAATATGTGATAAACCCATAGTTTTAAGCAATGTTTTTAGAATAATGATGATGATCATTCTAATGAGATCTAAATTCTTAGAAAGCTTAAAACTAAAATAGTTCCCAATCATTGATTACTAAATTAGGGATTAGTGAATCCGGATAGATTGGTACATACGCTGTTTGCTCATCGATGAGGATGATTGATCTCATTATCATTTATGTGAAGACACTAAAGCAAGTATGTAGGTGCTTATTAGAGAATAAGTTCACCGAATGTGGCTCGTTAAGGAATACCTAATGGAATTTTACTCACTCACAATAGAAATTCTCAGAGTGATAGTAGTACAAGTGATCCTTGGACTTGAGATCATCATAGTATCTTGTGTATGATGAGTTATACTTTGACTTATTCCTTAAGACCCTTAGGGTATATCAAAGGGTATGCTTGGGTATAATAAGTTGTATATGGAGATAATGTATGATCAATAAAGAATCTACCACTTCTATTAAAAGAAGAGAAATGTCCTATGTGATTCGATAAATGACAACCCAAAGAGTCCTTGGTTAATGCGTAATGAAATTAGAAAGGAGTTTCTAATTTGCATTATTTGAAGTCAGTGCATTTAAGAGTCGAAATACATATAATTAAATAAAATAAGACTTGACAAGAATTCCATGCCTTATATTTAATCGGGACATCAGATGATGGAAGGATTGAATCAGATTTGTAACTATTTACTCAAAGGTTCTTTTATGATTAATGTTGAAATCTATATTATCTGGAAAGTCGCTGATCGCTAGGGAGGCTTATCCTTATCAGAGAATAAATATTATTTATTTAAATAAATTAATTATTTAATTTATTTATTTAAATAAGATTAGAATTGTTCTAATTGATTTATTCACAACCTGCTTCAATATGGAGAACCTAAAGGGTCACACCATAAAAGGAAGAATAATTATTTAAGAAGTTAATGGCATAATCGTAATAATGTATTATGTATATTTAATTTAATCTATGGTGATAGAATAAATTAAATAGCTTAATATTTATTATTTAATATTTTAGAAATATTAAATATAAATTAATAAGAGGAGTCTTATTAATATTATTACAATTATTATTATTATTTTAATTTCTAAAAGAGTTTAGGAATTAATTTAATATAAGTACTTCATTTATTCCTAATTGATTAGAAGGAAAATTAGTTAAAGGAGTTTAATTAATTATCCCTAATAAGATTAGGGAGCCCTTTAATTAAAAGGGTTTAATTAAATAATACCTTATTTTAATAGGTTACTTGATATCTTTATAAGATGAGTCTTATATCGATATCAAAACTACGTTATAATTCCAATGGTTGAGAGTACGCCTTTTTCTATAGAGATAGAAAACTAGGGTTTAGCCAACCACCCATCTTCTTGAATCCTTCTTCTTCCTTGGTGGATCACCTCTGAGAGGCCAAACACTTGGGTGGCTAACGCCGATCAAAGGAAGGAACCAAACCCGGTGAATTCAAGTTGAACGCGAAAAGGATTTGGAGGTGAACTTGTACCGAGGAAGCTCGATCTTCAAGGGTATGATTTTATTCTTTATCTTTTCGCTTAATTAATAATTGTGCATAAAGGATGATCCGGTATATGGTTTGTAAAATTTTAAAACTCGATTTTTACATCGCTTCCGCTTATTTTTGCAATTTGATCAAGGTTCATGAATATTACAAACCTAACAAAGGGCATCGTAGAGCCAAACCTTTATGCCAATTATTAATTGTTCGAATTGATATATGTATATTGATATGTGTTTAGAACATTTTAATTGGGCATAATTTTGTTGTATAAAATTTAATTAAAAAAAAAAAAAAATTGATTATTCATGGTTATTCAAGGTCACTTCGCCTTTTTATCATATCGATTCATGGTGGGTAGTATACTTTTTGCTTCTTAGTATATTATGTGATTCACGCTACTTATCTTGAAGCATTAGTATATCATTGATTCCATGTGATTTAATTATTACTATATATTATTATATTTGGTGCATGATTACATTAATATATTAACCACCAAAATCCACTTTGTGAATCACTTTTCCTAGAATATATATATATATATATATATATATATATATATATATATATATATATATATACCACTTTTGGTATATATTATGTAAATGTATGCGTATATTATTTACTACAGATTTGCTTTCAAGTAAAGGAATCATATAATAAATGATTACATTTTGTATGATTATCTATGTTATATTCACTATATAAGGAGGTGATTATATATATTATATATATATAACGTAATATATATATATATATATAATAATTTTATAATTAAAATAAAAGTTTATTTTAATCTTAAAATAAAAAGTTTATTTTAATCTGAAAATAAAAGGTTTATTTTAATTTTAAAATTAGAATTTCATGCTAACTAATTAGAGTTGGAATTGGATTCCATGATAACTAATTGGAGTTGAAATTAGATTATATGTTTCCTTAAATAAAGGAGTTTATTTAGATATGAAATAAGATTTCATATAATTCAAAAATAAAGGAGTTTATTTGTGAATAGGAAAAAGAATCAGTCTTTCCTTAAATAAAGGAGTTTATTTAGATATGAAATAAGATTTCATATTATTCAAAATAAAGGAGTTTATTTGTGAATATGAAAGAGAATCCGTGTTTCCTTTAATAAAGGGGTTTTTTTTACTTGAATTTGATTCCATAATTAATTAAAATAAAGGAGTTTATTTTAATTAAAGATTTTGATTAAAATAAAATAGTTTATTTTATTCAAAATTGGATAAATTAAAATAAAATAGTTTTATTTTGATTTAAATTTGGATTAAAATAAAGGAGTTTATTTTGATTCAAAATTAGATTTTATATTAACTAAATTTGCCCATTAAATGATATCAATATATATATTGAATGTTTATTATTCATGAGATGAATTTTATTTATCGATGCATATGGTGATGTGTATGATAATAAATGGGATTGATTATGGACTATCAACCAATGTGATTGGATTTTATTTTAGTTGGATGCATGAATGTAAGAGTTTTATTAAATGGAGTCTCACAGACTGCCTTCTCTAATTTTTCTTAATGTAAATTCTATCTCCTCCCTGTGTATTTCCCTCGATCACGATCAAGGTTTCTATTTATTTTAAAATAGTTTTGTAATAGAAATATTTAGAATTAATTTTGAAGAATTAGAGATCAAGGAGCAAGGAGCGCTTGAAGACCTGCTTTGTAATGGAGCCCGTAATTAAATGTAATAGTTATATTTAAATATTAATTCTTGCACCCCTAGGTTTGACCTTTTTGGTTCACTTGGTGGCTCTAGTGAACCAAACTAGAATAAAGTCCATAATCAATCCGTAGAATATAGTATTCTATATGTGCATGCTTATACTATATATATATATATATTATGCAAACATGCTTCGCATGTTCATTAATATGATGCGATTTTATATATATATATATAATATGCCACGCTAAACAAGATGAGATAAATTAATAACAAACCCCTCAATTTTTTTATATTAAGTCCTAAGCGCTCAAAGATATTTGAATATCGAACGTCGCTTCTTTCTAGCATGATAAAATTAATAGAGTATTAAATATTTAATATGAGTTTGTTGTGTCACCACAAGGCAAGTATTAAGTATTTAAGATGTTAATTTATCACATTTGATGCTTATAAAGAAAATTGAACAATATTGTTTTGTTGTGTCACCACAAGGATGATATTTTTCTTTTTTGAATATATGGAGTGCTAGTTTGGACTTAACTTGGATAATTTTGATTCTGATGTGCCACCACTGATCAAAATAATCTAAGAGGCAAAAGAAAAGGAGTTGCATAGTTGATGTAATTGACAAAAGTTGTCTACCTATTTATTTATATATAGTTTGTTGTGTCACCACAAGGCTATATACATTTGAAATGGGATCCTTATTCTCACTAGTAAATCTTTAATTAGATTTTGCCAACTATATAAGTGAGGGTAATATAGTTTGAAGAAAATAGTGGGAGATACCAATTTAAAACAAGACCTAATTTATTTTGGTAATTAATAAAAGAATGTATGTTAAAATGTTGTTAATTACAAATTCATTTACGTAATTTTACAATGTCTAAAATTACTATCACCATGAAGCATATTAGATGCTAAATTAACTGCATCAATTAAACGGATTGGTTAAGGAATTTGAGAATAGTTCTCATAATCAAAAAGCTATCTTATGTCCTTAATACGCCTATCCTCGCAAATGGTTGCGCATAATGCCTCCGAGGAAGAGATTGCTACTTTTAGAAAGTGGCAAGATGATGCACATTGTCTCAATGCATCATGCTCGCATCCACGAGTAACGAGCTTCAAATACAAGATGAAACTATGGATGCTCCTACTATATTCCCCGCACATCAAGTAGTTGATGGTGAGGAAAGTAGGACCGATAGATATCGAGATATCTAAGGAGCTCTTCCGATCTAGAATGACCAATGACACTACAAAGATGATAAAAGTCCTTAACATTATCAATTTGATTGATCAATTAGACAACGAAGTTTTGTCATGGATGGAGAGTTGAGCCAAGATTTGATCTTGCACTCACTCCCGAACTCCTTTCACAATTGTTGTGAATTTTTTCATATGAACAAGCTAGATATCAGCCTCGCTGATTTGCTTAACATATTAAAAAATGTTGAGAGTCACTTTCCAACCAAGAAAGATCAAGTCTTACTGGTAGGGGCCAAAGGATCTTCTGAAAAGAAGAACGATTCAAAGAAGGTAAATAGAAAGGCATAAACAAAGGATAATAAGAATAAAACTGATACGGATAGCAAATGAGTTTGCTTCCACTACAATAAGTCTAGACACTGGAAAGAAACTGCAAGAAACATCTTGCAGAGGCTAACCAAAGAAGCTTAGTGAAGTTTTGGTTACAAATACAAATTTGTTCATGATTTAAAATAATTTTTTCTTTAAGTCAAGGTTCTACTTGGGTATTGGATACCGACTTTGGTTATCATAAATATAGATTTATGAAGGGACCAAGCAGAAGTAGAAAGTTAAACAAAGATAAGTAATCCTATGTGTGGAAAATGAAGCAAAGGTTGCTGCATTAGCTATAGAAACTTATAGTTTAGCAATGCCTACGGGCAAATCTATTAAGTCAATAAGTTGTTATTGTATTCCAATTCTTGTTAGAAACATTATTTCCATTTTATTGTTGGACAATAAAATTTTTGGTATTATAATTAAGAACAATTGTTGTTCTATTTATAATAATAATGTTTCAGATAGAACCGAAAGATTACTTAATGGATTTTGTATACTGACTTTACGTGAAAATTATTTTGTAAATTGAACAAACTAGTATAAGAAAAGGAGATGATCATTCAAAGAGTCAATGTATGTATTTGTTGAATACAAGTGTGAATTATTTGAAAGTTTCAAAGAATTCGTAAGTGAAACAAATTGGCAAAGTATTAAGATTCTTTGATTAGATCAAGGAATAAATACTTATGCAATAAGTTTCTAGATCATCTCAAATGGTTTTCTCATAATGGACACCTCATGATACGTAATAATTGATTGATGTATCTGAAAGGAAAAATCATACCTTGTTGAACATGGTACGGTCCAAAATGATTTTACCGACATTCCAGTATCCTTCTAGGATCATGTCCTAGAAATGGCTGCATATCTACGAAAAGGTAACCTCAAAATCTAGCCCCAAGACTCCATAAAAGTTATGGATAGGGAGGATTCCTAATCTTAAGTATGTTAAGATAAGGGGTTGTCCAACTTATGTGAAAAGATTTCGAAGGATAAGCTTGGGACAAGATTTGACATGTACAGATTTGTGGGACATCCTAAAGTAAGTTTAGGGTATATGTTCTATAATTCTACTTAGCAAAAGGTGTTTGTTACGAAACACGCTGCCTTCTAAGATAAAGGTGTTTATCATTAAAAGGGCTAGTGGGAGGATAATAGATCTTGAAGAGTTCAAGAACCACAAAATACTATAAGTCAAATAAGAGGAACCCAGATATGACCTATTATACCACAACCAATCAGAACTGAATAGTACCAAGATACCGGGAGGTATGGATTCATCATAGATGATGATGATGAGGTACACATCATGTAAGAAGATGATGATCTAGTTACATACGATGAGGTAAGTGTTGTAGACACTCGTAGAAATGGATTAAAGCAAGTTTCTCAAATATGGAACATTCGCTTTTGATGAGGCAATCAAAAGAGTTTGATTTTATCAAAAATAAGAATGAACCTAGTGTGTACAAAAGGGTCAAGGGGAGCATCGTGACATTCCTAGTATTATATGTTGATATACTACTGATAAGGAATGACATACCAATGCTACAATCAAGAAAAGATAAAGTTGTCTAAACATTCCTCCATGAATGATTTGGAAGAGTATCTTAATTGGGGATATAAATCTATATAGATAGATTTAAGAGGATGCTCGACTTAACCCAAGGAACGATATTCATTTGATGCTAAAGTCGCTTAGCATGGCAAACTCAAGAGATGTCTCATGTCGATGAGCTATGGAGTGTATCTCTTAATAGTCCCCAGACTCAAAAAGAGAGAGGTCGCATGAGTGACAATCATGTATGCAATGAAATGTACGAGACCCGATGTCGATCACCATATTATGGAGAAGTTCACTATGAGTCGTTGAAAACATCTTAAAGTGCCTAACCCACACTAAGGATGTGATCATGATATTCATGGTGGGTCTAAATTAAAACTAGAGGGCTTAACAGACTCAAGTTTTTCGATAGACCAAGATGACGTAAAAATCCTTTTAAGGTAAAGCGTTATCTTGAACAAAGGTGCAAAGAATTGAAAGGTTCCAAACAAAGAAAGAGTTGCTTTGGTTTAGTGATAAAGACAAAGTATATAGCTATAAATGAAGTTGCAAGTTGATTGTTTGGATTAAAAGTTCATTACGTAACTAGAATAGTTCCTAAGTCTCATCTTGGATCTAAACATGTGTTGTGGCACTTTCATTTGATTATTAGAATCATTGAAAGATGGGAAATCACTATAGAGATAGTGGACTCTCATGAACAACATTACATATCCATTAACTAAAGCTTATCCAACAAAGCAGGATAATCGCCACTTAGAGAAGAAGAGTATGAGATACCATGACGATTGGCTTTAGTGCAAGTGGGAGATTGAAAGTAGTATGCACACAAGCCAATCATGTTTGATGATAAAGCATATACTTTGTAACAATCTTATTCATTTATTAATAAAAGTATTAATTTATTAAAGGCTTTTAATTATCTACATGATGTCGCTTTTATAATATGTGATAAACGATAGTTTTAAGCAAGGCTTTTAGAATAATGATGATGATCATTCTAATGAGATCTAAATTCTTAGAAAGCTTAAAACTAAAATAGTTCCCAATCATTGGATTAATAAATTGGGGATTAGTGAATCCGGATAGATTGGTACATACGCTGCTTTGCTCATTGATGAGGATGATTGATCTCATGATCATTTATGTGGAGACACTAAAGCAAGTATGTAGGTGCTTATTAGAGAATAAGTTCACCGAACGTGGCTCGCTAAGGAATACCTAATGAAGTTTTACTTGCTCGTCAATAGGAATTCCTCAGAGTGATAGTAAGACAAGTGATCCTTGACTTGAGATCATCATAGTATCTTGTGTATGATGAGTTATACTTTGACTTATTCCTTAAGACCCTTAGGGTATATCAAAGGGTATGCTTGGGTATAATAAGTTGTATATGGAGATAATGTATGATCAATAAAGAATCTACCACTTCTATTAAAAGAAGAGAAATGTCCTATGTGATTCGATAAATGACAACCCAAGAGTCCTTGGCCAAGGCGTAATGAAATTAGAAAGGAGTTTCTAATTTGCATTATTTGAGTTGTGCATTTAAGAGTCGAAATACATATAATTAAATAAAATAAGACTTAACAAAGAATTCCATGCCTTATATTTAATTGGGACATCAGTATGGTGGAAGGATTGAATTGTACGGTAAATATTTACTCAAAGGTTCTTTTTTATGATTAATGTTGAAATCTATATTATCCGGAAAGTCGTTGATCGCTAGGAGGCTTATCCTTATCAGAGAATAAATATTATTTATTTAAATAAATTAATTGTTTAATTTATTTATTTAAATAAGATTAGAATTGTTCTAATTGATTTATTCACAACCTGTTCAATATGGAGAACCTAAAGGGTCACACCATAAAAGGAAGAATAATTATTTAAGAAGTTAATGGCATAATCGTAATAATATGTTATGTATATTTAATTTAATCTATGGTGATAGAATAAATTAAATAGCTTAATATTTATTATTTAATATTTTAGAAATATTAAATATAAATTAATAAGAGGAGTCTTATTAATATTATTACAATTATTATTATTATTTTAATTTCTAAAAGAGTTTAGGAATTAATTTAATATAAGCACTCTCATTTATTCCTAATTTGATTAGAAGAAAAATTTGTTAAAGGAGTTTAATTAATTATCTCTAATAAGATTAGGGAGCCCTTTAATTAAAAGGGTTTAATTAAATAATTCCTTATTTTAATAGGGTTACTTGATATCTTTATAAGAGGAGTCTTATATTAGATATCAAAAACTACGTTATAATTTCAATGGTTGGAGAGTACGCTCCTTTTCTATAGAGATAGAAAAACTAGGGTTTAGCCAACCACCCATCTTCTTGAATCCTTCTTCTTCCTTGGTGGATCACCTCTAGAGGCCAAACACTTGGGTGGCTAACGCCGATCAAAGGAAGGAACCAAACCCTGAATTCAAGTTGAACGCGAAAGGATTTGAGGTGAACTTGTACCTAAGGAAGCTCGATCTTCAAGGGTATGATTTTATTCTTTATCTTTTCGTTTAATTAATAATTGTGCATAAAGGATGATCCGGGTATATGGTTTGTAAAATTTTAAAACTCTGATTTTTACACGTTTCCGCTTATTTTTGCAATTTAATTGCGTTCATGAATATTACAAACCTAACAGTCTATTCAATCATAAGTTGTTGATGTTCAATCTTGACTTAGTTATTGTTCTTCAAACTTATGTTATTAAGCTAAACCTGCAAATAGTAAGCAAACTCTTATTGATTGGACTAATCTATATGATGAATGTTCTAAAATTCTAGAATCATTGATAAACTAGTTCTAAACTAAACTTTCTTTAGTGCGAAAATCCTAAAGTCAAACTGAGATGAACAACCCTATTATAGGGGATTATGTACGCGTTAGCGTTTAGATGTTTATGCACAATACATGGTACCAAGGGCTGATCCCCCTAAGTACGAAAGTTAAGGTCTGTATAGTCTAATGACTGTTAAAGGTTGTAGTAGAAATACTTAATAACCTCAGAACATAGTTTATGGTCTTAAAGACCCTCAGATATAAATCCTGAGCTTGTTTTCTATTCTTAATTCGTAGAACAAGTTCTCTATTATTCAGTGTTCAATGCTTAACCTTATGTGGTTGCCATTATCATTTTTTATATTAGTGAGCAATTGTTTGTTCACTCTTACATTTAAACAATGCAGCTAAAGTTGAGAAAATGGATGAGCCGTCTTCTAACAATGGAAATGGCAAGATGTCCAAGTGATGAAGGCTTATTTGAATTTATTTAAATGAATTATGTTATAAGACTTATGTTATTTGTGATGTATTTCGCAGACTTATGTAATAGTTTATTTAAGTTATGTTTTTATTCTTGTTTATGGGTAGTTAGATGTAAATATTTAGAAAGTGAGCACCAAATCCTGTGGGAATGAAGTACCTGGATTTGGGGGTGTCACAGAAACCTTAAATTGATGATGGATGTTGTAAAAACGCTGAAAAACGAAAAAAAACGCAAGTTGAATGAATCAATTTTGTTAAGAAACGAATTCGTAGTGAATGAATTCGCTAAACATGTAAAAACATAAAAAATTAGTATGAACATGAGTTTTGTGTCAAGAATTTGCGTTAGTTAATGTTTCTATAAATTGTTGATTCTTTTGTATGTTGTATTACTATGAATTGCAAATCCATAGAGTTGAAAACAAATTGATTTGGATGTGTATAATTCGAGTTATTAAGGTTGGAAGGAGAAAGGGCTAAAAATTTGCAAGAACAGCTAAACTGGAAAAAAAAATTGCTCACCTTTCTGCTAGAGGGAGCTGCAGCGCTGCCCCCAAGGCTATTTTAAGCGTTGCAGCGCTGGAAAAGTAGTCAGAGCCGGACTATATTTGACCTACTGTAGTAAAGTAGCCATAACATTTTTATACGAACTCCGATTGAGGCTATTCAAGATGATCTGGAACAATGACGAGTAGACCTAAAATTTTTGTTTTTTAAGTTTTTCAATTTGAGGTTGTTAGCAGGGGTAAAAATGGTCATCTTTGGGACTAATGTGTATTCAGAGTCAATCGGAGGGCGTTGGGCATGCACGTATGCAAGTGTAGTGCTTTTGACAATAAAAGATGTTGTTGTAAGTTATAAAACATGAATATTAGTAAATATAATGATGTTTAACATTAATAAATGATGTATTAGATAAGTTGTATAAGCATTCTAAGCGTACGCAAGAGAGATAAATCGGGCGTGTGACGAATGAACGCCAAAACGTCGTGACAAGTGTTAATGAATGTAAAAAGTGTTTCTATTCAATTGAAATGAACATTATAAGATATGAAATTGGGTTAATCTAAAACCAATAAGGAGTCCTAGCAAGACTTAAACACTTGAATGAACTTCAAGTATGACTAAGAAGAAATATAGTGAGATATAAGTCGAAAGTTAACACAATTAAATTGAACATTGTGTATTGATTAACAGGAAGGATTATGAGATGTAGATTAAAGTTTACATTACATCTACTATGCATTACTACGTGACTAATATTAAGACCCCGAATTTTATGAAATAAAAGTATTCAATTTTTCTATTTAGTAAATAGTTAAATTGATAAAAGTTTTAAGTTAAGGGTGATATATGTAAATTTTTCAAAATAAGCAAGTAGTTATAAAATATTCACTGTTGTCGGGGAATATTTGTTTGGTCGTGGAATATTCTTGATGTCGGGGAATATTCGTATGACGGCGTAGCCATTTGTGGACCCCATAACAGAAAACTGTCAGATGAAAAAAAATGACACGAATGAGTTTTTATAATAATAGCGACGTAACGGTTACCGTTAAAACTGTTGGAATACCCAGTGAGTAAAGTAAAGTAATACGCATTGTTGCACAGTAGCACACAATATTGCACAATATTTTTATATTATTGTTAATTCAATAATTTTCACTGCACAATATTTTCCATTCTCAGATCAATAATTCATATTATTTGAATAATATTATTAGATAACATTATTGGCAATGTCTAAGGAAGTTCTGTCTAGGAAAGGGGTTTGGTCACCTAATTGCGCGCAAGTAAGGAGAAATCCTTATCGGAAAGCCCCCTCTTTCATGGGAACGACTTGGTTGTCAATATGGTAGTTATGTAATATTATTTGTGAATAATTAATTTTTGATTTATATGATAAGGAAATATTTATTTAATGTGGATATAAATGGAGGAATTTTTAGAAAAGTGATAATTGTTAAAAATTGATATTTTATCTTTTCTGATAAAATAATTCATTCAAATATATTATTATATTACATTATAAATGTATAATGTGATAATATAATAGTATAATATTGGTGATATTTTAAAACTAAATTCATGGTATATGAATAAAATAGGGAGGAAGAGTGAAAATTGGGTTTGAATGGTATTTTTGAGGATCAAAATGTGAAAAATATTTGGTGGAGAATTTTTCTAATTGAGTGGGCCCCACTTGTGTGTAAAATATGCTGATTTTGTTGGCCAAAGTGGATGTGCGGTGGATTTGATCCGTAAGTAAATTTTCAAGGATGGAATGCTATGAGATTTCATTCGTATGTAAATTCGGGTCATTTTGCATTCGAAATTTGGAAAAACTTTCTTCTACAAAGTTGTAGGGAATTAAATTTCCCATGAAGAGGACATAGAATTCATATTTTCTCTGATAAAAGGGCTATTTATTATGAATTGTTGAAGTTTCTAAATTTATAAATGATTTAAAATATTTTTGGTGGAGATTTCTAGAAGGTGGTCCCCACACTTGTCTTTTTGCTTGTTGTAACTGCTGAAATATGATTTTCAAAGTGGGCGTGAAAATTTTAATAAATAATAATATTTTATTAATTTTTTTGCTTTAGTGTTCTAAGCATTTTCCTATAAATAGAGTGCTTAGGTTAGAATTAAAAATCACACCAGAATTAGAAGTTTTCTCTCTCTATAATATCGAGCGTATTTTTGTGAGTATTTAGATACTTTGAGAGTTAATTAGCAGTGCAAGTTTTCTTCAGCATTATATTGGATATTTCAGTCATAAGTACTTGTCTTTTGAGGTAAGGGGTGTTATTTTTTTATAAATGATATTATTTCTTTTAATATCATTATACCAAAATATTGATATGAATTTTATAGTGAAATTTTTTACCTTTCCATGTCGGGATTACTATTCACGTATACGACACTATTCACGAATACAACACTATTCATAGAAAAATTAAATTTTCTTTTCTTTGTCCAAGTTTTCTATTGTGGTTACTATCTTTGATTATATCCATGTTTTGATCTTCATTCTTGAATTTTACTCCATAATTGATTATTATGGAGTATTTTAGAACTTGGATAAACTAAAGTACGAATCCCTAATCTTTGTCCTTTTATCTCACTGGATTCATTTTCTTAAAAATATTTTTTTTATCATCCTCAGTCCTAAATGCTGATATAACTGAATATCTTTGGCCTGTAGTGCAAAGATAAATGATTACTTGATGAATATCTTTAGCCTATAGTGCAAAGATGAATGATTACCTGATGAATATCTTTGGCTCGTAGTGCAAAGATGGACAGGTGATGAGATGAACATGACCAACTGGTGATACAAATGAATATGTTTGGCCCATAGTGCAAAGATGAATATTTGGTTCAAGATGTATATTGATTGATGTCACAGGGATAAAATATTGATGATGGACTTTTAAATCATAGAATATAGTAGACTTTATTCTCTACTTAACTCTTCTAATGAATTGTTATTTCCGCTGAGAATATTGATCTAAACTTGTTGTCCATTATATTTTATCTTATTTATTGAAGGCTAACGATAATTTGTTTTTCACTATCATAGTCATAATATTCTTTACTGGGCTAGTTGAGCTCGTCATTTTCATTTTTGTTCCATTTTCTTCTCCTTAGGCAAGAATATAGTTGGTACTAGTCGGGGTGTGGAGTGATGGTTCAAGACAGTTATTATAGAAGTCCTCACTATTTTGTAAAATAGTGTATCAATAATTGTAATGAGGATTTTATTTGAGTTTGGTTATTGTCTACAAGACAATAGTTGTACTAAAACTTACAGCACATGTGTTGTCATATTTTGCACGACAATTGTATTAATGAAGTTGTATTTAATTTCTGTACCAAATATTGGTGACTCAGAATGGGTTGTGTGGACCTATTTTGGGGGCGTCACAGTTGGTATTATAGCTTAGGGATATGATCGCTGGCGGAGATCTGAGTCTAGAATTAGGAGGGGAGAGACGAGTAATATACTTCGTTAGTATGTGACTTACCTAAGCTGAAATTTTTTACTTGATAAGTTGACAAATTGTGATATATCAATTAACCTTTATTTTGAGCTGTATTCTAGAATGAGCAATGGAGAAATCATGATGATAGGGAAGATAGAATCTGAATTGAAAGCAAGGTATTCTCAACACTTTGAAATACCAGGTACGTAAATTTCGGGGATAAAATTTCATAAGGAGGGGAGATTGTAAGACCCCGAATTTTATGAATTTTTTTTTTCTATTTAGTAAATAGTTAAATTGATAAAAGTTTAAAGTTAAAGGTGATATATGTAAATTTTTCAAAATAAGCAAGTGGTTATAAAATATTCATTGTTGTCGGGGAATATTCGTTTGGTCGTGGAATATTATGTTGGGGAATATTCGTACGACGGCGCAGCCATTCGTAGACCCCATAACAGAAAACTATCGGATGAAAAAAAATGACACGAACGAGTTTTTATAATAATAACGACGTAATGGTTACCGTTAAAACTGTTGGAATACCCAGTGAGTAAAGTAAAGTAACTCGCATTGTTGCACAGTAGCACACAGTATTGCACAATATTTTTATATTATTGTTAATTCAATAATTGTCACTGCACAATATTTTCCATTCTCAGATCAATAATTCATATTATTTGAATAATATTATTATATAACATTATTGGTATTGTCTAAGGAAGTTCTGTCTAGGAAAGGGGTTTGGTCACCTAATTGCGTGCCAGTAAGGAGAAATCCTTATTGGAAAGCCCCCTCTTTCCTGGGAACGACCTGGTTGTCAATATGGTAGTTCCACTACAACAAAAAGGCTTATCAACGACCGCATATCAACGATCGCATACGGTCGTAGATGGGTATCAGCGACCGTATGCGGTCGCTGATACTAGCCGCAAATAATCTGGTCGCTGGAAGGACATCAGCGACCAACAATAGCGACCGACTTATTAGCGACCGCAATCAGCGACCGATACCGTCGCTATTCTGACTTATGCTGAGTCATTTGTCAGGCGTGACGTGGCACATGTGGCAGCGACCGGTAATAGCGACCGCAGCGGTCGCTAGATACCAAGAAGGTGATGCGATCACGATATGATTAAGCGACGATACGCTGATCATTGATGGTTTTTTTTTTTTAAAATTTTGCCTGTTTTATTGATTTCCCAAAAATAACTTGCTTTGTACCTGCTTTTAATCCCAACATAGCAATATATATATACAAGCATCCATATTAAAATCCATCCATGATATAACTAATATATAATAAACATTGATCATCCATGAATAAACATTCATCCAATACAATACAATTGTAAACATTCATCCAACACAATACAATCGATATCGTAAACATCCATATAAACCAATACAATTGTCCAAAGAATGAATCTAAAAGAGTACAAGGCTTTAAAAATCTAAAAAAA
Source organism: Panax quinquefolius (assembly GCA_020205615.1). Taxonomy (NCBI): domain Eukaryota; kingdom Viridiplantae; phylum Streptophyta; class Magnoliopsida; order Apiales; family Araliaceae; genus Panax; species Panax quinquefolius. The sequence goes on along the minus strand of CM035156.1, from coordinate 119,136,342 downwards.
CAAGTCTAGGCGCTCTTCGTGGATCATCCAAATTAGGATCCTGTAATTAACAAAGTAATAAAACATATATGTTACATATAAGTAAGCCAGTGACTCAGAGATTATAAACATATAAGACAATGTAGCTAAACAATAAATGATATATATATATATACACCTCCTCGCCTCTTTGCTCGCCTCTCCTCGCCGCCATCGCCGCTTGCCTCCGCCAACTCATCAAGACTCAGAGACTGCAGATGCTCGCCCAGTATATGAAGAAGATCACAATCCTGACAGATCGCTCTCACACAGTCAGCAGGAATATGATTGGCTGGATAACTTTGATGATCAGTAGACGGGTGGCGAGCTGCTGCTGCCATTGATGGTGGTCAGCCGCCTTTTGTCCTTGGCCTTTGACATAATTTTGCTTCACAATGGACGCCCTCTCCCATAATTCTTGATCAATCGACGGACGCGAGGTGCCTTCAGGATAGCGCTCGTTCATTAAGCCCTTATAAGTGTCCTGTCAGAAGATGAACAATTAAATAGTTAAAAATAAATAATACTAAAAAAGATCGTCACAATTTATAAACAACATATTAGGATAAAGTGAACTTATTACCGCTATCTGAACAGCCTCAGGCAGACCATCGCGGGTGGCCACATACACATCCAACCAATTGATGGGTTGACCTTGAGACTGAGACTCCTACAGTTCATTTTCTCATATTATTATGTAAACATATGATATTTTAGCTACAAAAGATGACTGTAAACATAACATACGTACCCTGGCAACAATGTGATGTAGATGTGATATATTGTCGCCCCGATACGTGCCTTTTACCTTCTCGCCGTCTGATACACCTGAGGATCTGTTCGAGGCGGAAGTCTTATGCCTCTTGACCTAGCTCTCAGCTTTCCACTGGTCACACATCTGCACCCATATGGGCTGTGCGCACCACCAGCGGCTATGCTCATGCATATATTTCTCACCCTGTCCTGGATGGTCAATCTCAGCATTGTACATGGCTTTTTGTCATTCCTTGTTCAAATTATCTTTAGTTCGGACGACGCACTTCTGCCAGAACAGTGTCTGAATAACTGATGCTTGTGCGTCGTCCCATCTATACCGTTTCTGTAAATAAAACAACAATAATGATATTAAAACTGTTATATTACTAAACAATATTATTTGATTAACTATGTATTATCTATCAGAGTGATAACAAAATATACCTGAAATTCAGCCCAAACTGCATCCTTATTAGCGAGAGGTGTGCTCGCCCATGTAATCAACTGCCTAGGCGATTACATAAAGCATAATTGTGAAATGCACTTCATAATTTTACTATCTTGAAAATCACTACAATATACAATAATTTACATTAAAACCCTTACATTTAAATCACTACTATATTTATAACAATGGAAATATTAAACCCTTATATATACACGATGTTTAACTTACGTGCTTTCTAGAGGAGGACGGATCTGTATAAAAATGCGATCATCCGAATTAGTTGGGGCCTTCTGCACATGATTAGGGTCTCAGACCCAACCCAAGCGCTTTTGCGTCTTTGCAGGTTCAAAAGACATCTATAAATAAAAAATTTAGGATGTTAGTATGAGTTATAAATGAAAGGTACATAAACATGTCAATGATATAGAGAACATCAGGATATGTAATTGTATGTAATACAATTAAAACTAAACATACATTTTATAGAAAAGGATAATAATGACAATTAATGAAATATACATGAACATGACTAGAAATTAATTAACTACGACAACTATAAATGAAAGGTACATGAAAATCGTATAGAGAAAGGTACTATAGAGAAATGAAAAGTACTATAGAGAAAGGTACATGAAAATCATATAGAAAATAATTAACTACGACAACTATAAATTAATGGTACTATAGAGAACATTCTTATATGTAATTCATTGTAATACAATTAAAACTAAACATACATTTTAATGAAAATCGTTCTCTGAGTCAGAATCATTTTGTACAAGTATCGAGATTCATAACCATCTTCTTCTTCGATTACGTATGTGTCGTTGTCGACCAATAACTCTTCCTTAGTATCACCGCTATCCGCACAATAACCGCCTAGGATTCAATTCATTAGGTTCATCTCCACCCTCTAACTGGATTACATCATTGTTGTCCTCTATATTTATTACAGGAGGTCTATGAAGCATCTCCTCTTGGTAGAAATCCCCGTCTATTACTTGGACACGACTGCACGCGGGAGTATGAATTACAACTTGCCAATCTGTAGGCAGTCTATCCTTTTTCCTAACAGGACTAGAAGTGTAGTATACTTGTACTGTTTGTGTTGGTAAAATAAACAATTCATTGGAGTACGCTGACCTGTGGAGGTCAATATCGATGATTCCATGTCCACAACACGATCCCTTTTCCTTTTTAATCAAACCAAAGACACTTGAACAAGTTAATACGACCCCAGACGCTGCCAGCCTTGTCATACAACTCTACGATTTCCTCCAACTCCCCATAAAAGGCACGACCAAGCTCATTGAAACAATCTCCTTGAACACACACTCCAGTATTAGTTATTCTTTTACCGCGAGCATATGTCTTTGTATGAAATTCACATCCATTTATTTTGTAACCATTGCGAATGACTTGGTCCCTTTCTGGACCCATAGTTAGGACTTGTATATTTGGAGGAATCGTTCCCTCATTAAGAGCCTACAAAAATTCTATTGAATTAAATACATTCATAAATTAATGCGATATATGTCATTCTTAATTAACTTAACTTACTTTGTCCTTTAGCCAAAGAGCAAATTTTTTATCACGACTAACTTGAATATCTTTATCAGTGATGCTATGCTGATTTGTTTTTAACTCATCATCATATGTTCTATATAATTTTATAAACATTAACATTTATTAATATGAGACTGCAGGTTAAGATATAGGTCTAATATATATGAATTTTACATGTATACCTCACAAATTCATCAATCTCCTCGCAATTGAGATGAATGTAAGTATGTACAACATGTAAATCTTGCTCAGAAAGGAATATGCGCTTTCCTTTTCCATACGCGCGACCCGGTAAACCAAATACAGAAAGTCGACCATTTAGTTCAACATTGCCCCCATCATCATGTCTCGGGACTCGATTGGCCTTTGTCAAGACTTCGTCGGAAAAATAGTCTAAGACAAACGTAGATATCTCATCGAAACTGTATGTCTCACATATCGACCCCTCGACATAAGCTCTATTCTTCACCTTTCTCTTAAGGTTTCCCATGACCCTCTCGAAAGGGTACATCCATCTATATTGAACTGGCCACAAACACGAGCTTCATAGGGTAGATGGATTTGCAAATGCTCCATAGAGTCGAAAAAACCAGGAGGAAATATTTTTTAAAGCTTACACGTGATCTCAATGATGTTCTTCTCAAATATAGACATGTCCTTTTCATTTAACGTTTTTGAACATATGTCTCTGAAGAAGCGACTAAGATCACCAAAGCATCCCATATTGGTTTATCAAGCAAGTCCTCGAAATGCTATAGTAATGAGTCTCTCCGTGAACACACGATATCATGACTTTTCATCATCTTTGCAATTTCCCACACCAGAACACACCTTGCAATGTTTGACGATATCCATTTGGTAGTTTCGGAGACTTTATCCATGTGCACACATCTTCAACCTGCTTTTTGGACAATGTGTACCTTGCATGCGGTTTGACCATCTTACCATTAGTAGTTTCATAAAGTTCTAATTCAGGACGCTTACAAATATCTTTCATGTCCAACCGTGCCTTATCATTATCTTTTGTCTTGCCCGCTACACCCATCACGGTGTTAAACACATTATCAAACACATTCTTCTCAAAAAGATGCTTCTCCGAACCCAATTATGAGACACGCCAAACCCAACGATGATGTTAGAGGCAATCTTACCGAATGGGATGACCGACAATCTCATCACACGGCCACGATCTCTCCTCCTCGATAAATGCGGTCTTTGGCATATCATGATCTACTTTCCCTTTCCTGAAGTGTTCTCTGTTTCTTCAAAACGGGTGATCTACCGACAAGAAACGACGATGACAATCAAACCAACATGGCTTTTGACCATTTGATAGATTGAAAGACTTTGTTTGACCCATACAATATGGACAAGCCAACTTCCCGTGTGTACTCCATCCAGATAACATACCATAAGCAAAAAAGTCACTTATGGTCCACATAACCGCTGCCCTAAGGTTGAAATTTGTTTTCGTGGAAACATCCCAAGTCTGTACTCCATCCTCCCACAATACCTTCAACTCGTCTATAAGAGGTCTCAAGTAAACATCTAGGTTCTTTCCAGGACTCTTGGGACAAGAAATCACGGGTTGAAAGAAACGAGTACGGCTATTTCATACACATCCAAGGAGGCAAGTTATACGAAGTAACAATCACAGTCGGCCAGGAGTACTTTTAATACCGAGTGGTTTAACCAAGTTGAAACCATCGAAGGACAATCCAAGCCTCACATTTCTAGGTTCCAATGTAAACCCGGATGTGCTAAGTTGAAATCTTTCCAAGCCCTTACCCATCTGCATGGATGGTTCGAGCCCATCTTTGGTTGGAGATTTCACATGCCAAGTCATATGTTCAAATTTTTCAAGACATGTACAATCTTTTGAGCCGAGATGTAATTGGAAAATACCTTAAAATCTTAAAAGGTATATTCGTCTTTTTTGTAGTCACACCCTCTTTATTAAGCTTAAATCGATCATGACTGCAAAACGTGCACTTTGTCTTCTGTTCATTTTCCTTATAAAACAACATGCAATCATTCGAACATGCATCGATTTTTTGATATCCAAGACCCAACTTCTTCACCATTTTTTTACAATAGTAGTAGTTATCGGGCAATTTTTCACCGACAGGAAACATACTCTTAATGGCCCTCAAGAGTGACTCAAAACACTCATGGCTCATGTTGTGATCAACATTGATGTTAAGTAATGTTGCCACATAGACAATGTAGTGTGCTTCATGCAAACATGCCACAACGGTTCGCTACCCTTGTCTAACAACTTAAAGAATGCTTTGGCATCAGAATTCATAGGTTGCTCTCTGCCTTGTTCCCAATCAAAATTCGGCCCTGCAATATCATAAACCATAGCATTCATACGATGGGTATTGCTGCCTAGATTGTGTACTTGTGCATTGCCACTATCTCTTCTCTGCCCATGTGCCCACCAACATTCTTCGTAATTGTTCATGAACCCAGAAACAAGTAAATGATAGTTTACTATATCTCTGTCCATATAATTTACATTCTTACACTTCAAACAAGGACATCTTATCTTGTTATAACAATTAACACATTCTGGGTGACTATATGCATAATTTAGAAATACTTGGCAACCGGCTCTAAATTCTGCTGTAGCACCTATCTGGGCACTTGAATTTCGTCGTCTCATCCAACTACGATATGAATAGAGGTCCATGATACCACGGTACCTATGTTGACATGAATTATTGTATTCCCTTGTTAGAGTTTTACAATTCAGCTCAATGCCATATATGTACATATATAACATGAGTGTGCATCATATATATATGATTATTCGGGAATTGAACAAGGATACATGCCAAAACAAATTTACACAGCTTAAAGCCAATAGATTCCTACATATTTTAATTGACACCAACCTAAAGCCAATAGATTCCTAGGGGTATAATATGAATCATTGCATCATGCATGGTCTGCATATGCATTGGGACAAGTCTAAATTACCCGACAAACGAAAAAAATTTGGCAGAGTCTCCCCTATAATATGGACTATCCACATGCACGAGGGCATGCATACTTGACCATTTTTAGGCATATAAGAGTAACAAGAATGTATAAGCAATTAACATAACATCACATATACTCATTGCCTTTATATATTCCAGGGTCCATATCTAAACATAACAAAAACTCTTCTACATAGGATGCAAGGTATTTTAAACATAACAGTCCCTAAGCCTTCAATTTTAAACATTATCACATAATCTATTTGCTATATACTTTGTATTCATGTCTTAAAACTTAAGGATGCAAGGTTTTAAATTCTTTATTCAAAACAAATTTCTTAGATTGTATAATGTTTGAATGAGCAAAAAAGTTAAGGAGATAATGTTTCTAAAGTAGCTAAATTAGCTGAGCTTTTATTCTGGAAATCCACATGATGTGGACAAGTAAAATGAGTGGGAGAAAGTAGTAATTTATTCTTCAAAGAGAGTTCAATTTATGAGCTTTGCATATTGACTAGGCTTGTCATTTCAGTTATTTATTTACTAGTCTTATTCCCACAAGATCAATGTTACTAATTGTTAGTAATTGAAAATTAGTCTTTGCACATGCATGGGATTCGATTGTTATGATCGATTCAAAACTCATTGTCACTCATTTGTCTACTTGACCAATTTGACCATTTTTGCTAGTTTATAAATTGGTCCCTCAACTCTTTTTTTTTCTTAGTCAAGTTACTTAACTTACTTTTATTCTAAACTTGCCCCACATTATAGAGTTTAATCATGCTTTTCATTAGTTAATTACTTTCTTAGGTTATTTAAGCATGATTAAGCTAATTAGGTCAAATTGGTCAAGGTTGTGGATAAGATTTCCTCTTCAAAATATCTTGGGAGACTTCTCAAGAAGCCTCCCTCTCTGTCCCCAGTCCCTTATGGGCTTAATAATGTAATTGCATTTCTAATAAGATATAATTGTATTTCTAATAACAAATTTATTACAAGGGTGAATAATATAGTCAACGCCTAGCTAGCTTTGTCCTATCTACTAATAAATTAGTGAAGTCACAAATCGATCAGTGAAATCAAAAAACACAATGACATGCTAAAAAGTAAACATATGATTTCATTTTTCAAAATGAAATACTACTAAAAAGGGGAAAACAATATACGGAGTACTATATCATATAGTACTATATTGAACTATGAGGGACAAGATCAATGTTACTTCAATTGTAAATTTTGGACAAAAATCAGTATATATAAATCCAATTTATGCTTTTGGTTAATGTCTCGTCAAAATGGGAATCCCACAATCAATTAATGCTTTAGTGCTTTCACCTTGGTACACATATGTTGTGACGCCCCCAAAATAGGTCCATTCCATCCAACCCATTCTGAGTCGCCAAATACATGGTACAGAAATAACTACAACTTTATTATTACAACATATAAACTGTGAGTTAAATACAGATATTGCCATCTAGACAATATTCACACGAAAATAAATCCCCATCATAATTATTTATACATTATTTTACAAAAATGGTGAGGACTACTAAACAACTCTCTAGAACCTTCATTCCATACCCCCCGACTAGTACTCGCTACATTCTCGCCTCCCGAGAAGAAAAAATGGAACAACAAGGAAAAGGGTGAGCTCAACTAGCCCAAGAAGAATAATATTATGACTAAGATAATATACAACAAATTATCGTTAGTCTTCAACAGGAAAAATCTAATAGAATACAATAGACAACAAATTTTAAATCAATATTCGCAATGAAATAATAATTCATTAGAAGAGTTAAGTAGAGAATGCAAACTATTATCTTCTATATATGAATTTAAAAGTTCATCGCTCATCTTTTATCCCCGTAACATCAATCAATATATATCCGAATCAAATATTCATCTTTTGCACTACAGCCAAAGATATTCATCGATTAGGTCATGTTCATCTAAACACTGCTCATCTTTGCACTACAACCCAAAGATATTCTTCAAGAAATCATTCATCTTTTTACTACAGTGCCAAAGATATTCAATAATATCATCATTTAAGACCAAGATGATGAAAATATTTTTAAAGAAACGAATCCAAAGAAAACAAAATGACAAGGATTAAGGATTAAGGATTCGTACTTTGTTTTATCCACATCCAAAAATACCTCAAAAATAATCACAGGTGGTGTAAAATTCAAGAATGATCAAAACATGGATACAATCAAAGCTAGTATCCGTAATAGATATTTTGACGAAAAGAAGAAATTTCATTTTTCTATGAATAGTGTCAGATTCGTGAATAGTGCCGTATCACGTGAATAGTAACTCACACCAAAAGATAGAAATTTCACAAAAAACATCTTCACGCTTTCATGAATAGTACTCGTGAATAAGAATCGTGAATAGTAACTCATGAATAGTAACTCGTGAATAGTAACTCATGAATAGTAACTCTGATATGGAAAAGTTCCAAATTTGATAAAAAGTTCCAACCAATATTTCAAAGATAATGATATTGAAGAAATAATATCATTTGAGAAGAAAATAACATCCCTTACCTCGAAAAAGACAAGATTTCTAGTTTGAAACACCTGGATATAGGCTATGACTTGAACTTGCACCGTATAGCAATACTCAAAGTATACTCAAAATACTCACAAGAATACGCTCGATAATATAGAGAGAGAAAACTTCAGCTTACGTGTGATTTTCAATTCTAACCTAAGCACCCTATTTATAGGAAAATGCTTAGAACACCAAAGTAGAAAATTTAATATAATATTAATATTTACAAAACACATTCCTACGCCCACTTTGAAATCTGATTTCAGCCACCAAGAACATGTTAAAGATGGCCACCAACATTTGAAAAACGTTTTTCTTAAAAAACATAATTAAAACTTCCAAAAATTAATTATTTCGGAGCTTTAGAACTTCAATAATTCATAATAAATAGCCCTTTTATCAGAAAATTTGAATCTCGCGAGTTTTTATAGGAAATTCAATTCTCTACAACTTTACAGAAGAAAGTTTTTCCAAATTCCAAACAGAAATTGACCGAAATCCACAAACGGACGATTTTACAAGCTATAATCAAATTTCAGTCAATAAATGGGGTCCACCGACATGTTTAACATGTTTTAAATATTTATTGCAACAAAAATACACTTCCTCCTCGTATACTCATAAATCCCACATTCGTTGTAAAAATATCACCATTATTATATTATTAAAATATAATAATACATTATCTTATCAGATAAAATTTCAATTTTCAACAATTGTCACATTAAAATTTTTCTCCATCTATATCCACATAAAATCAATATTTTCCTCATCATATGAATCAATAATTAATTATTCACAAATAATATTACGAATCACAATATTGACAACCGTGCGCCTCCTGTGAAAGAGGGGCTTTCAATAAGAATTTCTTCTTCATGCGCCAAGCAATTAGGTGACCAAACCTCTCCTTGCATGTAACTTTCTAGACATTGCCAATAATGTTATCTAATAATATTATTCGATAATTTGAATTATTGCTTCGATAATGAAAAATACTTGTGTAATGACAATTATTGAAACAACAAAGAATATAAAATATCAACGCAAAGAATTATTAACTCAATAAAATAAAATACTTTGAATAGTAATTACTCGTAACCATTATTGAGTAGTGACTTTTACGTAAGAATCAATAATTGGTGCAATACTGCAAAAGCTACCGTGTTTTAACCAATTTGAGTATTTTAACAATATTAATTCAGAATAACTACGCCCATTATTTTTAAACCACTTATATTTGTCGTTTTCTTCATCCATCCAATCGCTCACATGGGCTCCACACATGGTCATACCACATACGAATATTCCCCGACAAAGATTTAATATTCCACGACCAAACGAATATTCCCCGAACAACAATGAATATTTTATAACCACTTGCTTATTTTGAAATATTTATGTATTTTACCCCAAACTATCCACATTAATCACATCAACCCTTACTATTTCAAAATAATAAATAAAGGAAATTCCTTTTTATTTAAAAAAATTTGTGGTCTTACAACCTCCCTCCTTATGAAATTTCGTCCTCGAATCGAATTGACGTCGACTGTGTTTCAAAAGATGAGAATACCTCGCTTTCATTTCCGCTTTCCAACTCCCGTGTCATTTCCTCAATAAAGATGGTTTCTCCACAAAACTTTAACTTGTGGTATAACCTCTCGGACATAGGACATGTTCTTTCCTCTACAAGATCTTGACAGTACCTCCTCGTCGTTAAGTCTTCTACTATCTTGTCCTGGTTCTAACTCAATAGACGTGGTTTGGGTCGTCCACATATTTACGTAACATCGATATATGAACACGCGTCATACTTGGCGGTAAAAGCAGTCTATAGGCCACAGTTCCTATTCGATCGAGAATTTCAAATGGATTAATAAATCGAAGGTTTGAGCTTTCCTCACCTCACCGATTCTCGCTTTTGAAATAACAACTTCTTGCACCTCCTTCTTCAAATTCATCAACTCCGGTGTGTAGCTTGAACAACTTTAACTTTATCGATTAAAGTCGATTATACTCGTATATCATCACGTGGGTAACTAGAGTTTTCATCTCCATCTCTATTATTTGTAAATTATAATGAAATGAGTCTTTGACAATATCGTACTCGTGATTGTATACGATCTTCTACTCAACACGCCGCCTACCACGCTCGCTTTTCCAAGATGGCATGTTCGTAACATGTCTTTGAAATGAGTCTCCTCTTGAGTTCTTCAAGCTCTTCCCACATTCTTTGCTCCATTCGAATTTTGTATCTCTACGAGTCAGCTGCGTTAATGGAATAGCGATTCGAGAATATCCTTCAACGAATCTCCGATAATAACCAACTAAGCCTAGAAAGCTACGTATTTCGATTCTGACTTAGGTTGTTCTCAATCGTGACTCATATCCCAACCTTGGATAGCACATTACAATGACACCTATCGGTTTTACTATCGCATTTAATATGGTGTCCCCTACGAGAGTCCGGCTTCGTGCATTCCACAAAGGAAGTCACCAGATAAAGGCTCAGTGTACCAAATTTATAGTTGAATTTTTAACTCCTCAAGTTCAATAGAGCCATTTGATATGAGATTTTAGAAATGAGTTTTTGTCTTAGGGTTCAAAGTCGATACAAAATTTAATATCAGTTTTTGGGAGTAAACTAAGAAATTCTTCAGGAAATACGTTAGGAAAAATCAATAACAACAGGAATATTATTCAAATCTGACGTGTCTTTATTCAAATCCATAACATGGACTAAGAAAACTTGACATCCATAATAAACGAATGACTTCATGGCTTGATATGAAAATGTTTGACTACAATGGTTTGATTGCTTGAATTCGAGTAACAAGTTGCTTAGGAATATGAAAACTAACAACCTTACGAAAGTAATCAATTTCGGCATGATGAGTAGTTAACCTTAAAATCACATCAAAAGCAAATATCTCTATAGAAATAAGGTTAACAGGTAATGTGATAGTGCCAACTGAATCAAGCAAGATTTGTAAACAACGGATGTAATGAAAGTTTCTCTAACGGAGTCTCCATAAATAGGTCAAAGTCTAATTTCTCCGTAGTCAAGTTCAAACGTTGAGCGCAAGCAAGAGAGATAAAGAATGGGTAGAACCGTATCTAGTAAGGTATAAACTTCGCAAGAATTTATAATTAACTAACCCGTGCTAACTTCGTCGGGTTTCAGATTTTGATTTGGCCACGACAAACGCTCTTCCAGAAACCATTGACTTTGACCTTTTCCGGGACATCCTTTTGAGTCACCATTCCACTGGATCTGGTTTCGATATCGTATAATCTCGGCGATATGTCCTTCTTTTCCACAATTATAGCATACCTTAAACTGCTGTGGGCGCTTGAGGTGATATGTCCCTCTTTCCCGCATTTGTAACATACGACCGGTGGTCTTTCTCCTCCTTGAACTAGTTGCTCTTTGGCCGACGCCTTTCAATGGTCGTTTGTTGAATCTCCTCTTTTTAAAATCTCCTCCCGACTCGCTTCTTCTATTTTCATGGCCACGATTACCACCGAGTGGTTACCGCCTTTGTCAGTATTCTTCTTTCTCCGCCGTTGGTTATCGTTATTACGATGGACGCTATCTTTGGTATGATCTCAAGTTATGGTCCCTCGGTTGAACGTACTCGTTATCTCGCTTCTAACAATCGAGCCCCGCTTGACAACATCTCAATAGAGAGAAAATTTATGAGAAATGAGATACCGACGTATGCCGGGGTTTCAAACCTCTCGAAACATCCGCGTCACACGTTCCTCATTCTCCACCAAATGAGGTGCAAACTCGATAACTCCGCGAACTTCGCCTCGTCTTCGGGACACCGCCATGTTATTCGCTCCGGTCTAATAAACTCCACTTCCTTCATATACCAAATACTTTCGTGGAAATACTTGTCATTGAACTGCTTCTGAAACATCTCCCATGACATCTTTGAGTGCGGTTTGGATGGAGTACGCTTCATGATTCCCACCAAGAATGCTTTTCGCCACGGAACAAAAAAGTAGCGAATAGAACTTTCGTTCCTCCGCATCCCAAGACATCGAATATCTTGGTAATTTGTTTGACCCACGCCTCCGCCTTTAATCGGATCCGGCTTTCCCACTTACGTGGTCCCAACTCTTTGAATCTGCTTGTTGTGACCACCCGTGAATTGCTATCATTTCCTCCTCATTTTGAACACGAGTCTCCTCGTGCGATTTTGCATGAATCGCAAAAAGCTTCTAAACATCCCTCGCTCATCATCTCGCTCGGTGGTGTTGTTCACAGGAGGTACATTGCCACCACTGTTGCGTTCGCTCTCTCGTTGGTAAGTACATACGATCTCCATGGTCTCATTTACTCCATCATTAATATTCTCAATCGACATTCTCAAATCATCGTCATAAAACAAGGGTTAATTAAGGAAATCAATATATCACATAATATCCCTATATACTTGACTAACTAACAAATAAGCTTAGGTAGGACACACTAGCGAAGGATTTACTCGCCTCTCCCTCCTAGTTCTATTCCCGATCTCCGCCAGAGATCATATCCTAAGCTCGATACCAACCGCGACGCCCCCAAAATAGGTCCATTCCATCCAACCCATTCTCGAGTCGCCAAATACATGGTGCGAAATAACTACAACTTTATTATTACAACATATAAATCATGAGTTAAATACGATATTGCCATCTAGACAATATCCACACGAAAATAAATCCCATCATAATTATTTATACATTATTTTACAAAATGGTGAGGACTACTAAACAACTCTCTCTAGAACCTTCATTCCATACCCCGACTAGTACTACGCTACATTCTCGCCTCCCGAGAAGAAAAATGGAACAACAAGGAAAAGGGTGAGCTCAACTAGCCCAAGAAAGAATATTATGACTAAGATAATATATACAAAAATTATCGTTAGTCTTCAACAGGGAAAAATCTAATAGAATACAATAGACAACAAATTTTAAATCAATATTCGCAATGAAATAATAATTCATTAGAAGAGTTAAGTAGAGAATGCAAACTACTATCTTCTATATATGAATTTAAAAGTTCATCGCCTATCTTTTATCCCTATAACATCAATCAATATATATCCGAATCAAATATTCATCTTTTGCCACTACAGCCAAAGATATTCATCACCGTCATGTTCATCTAAACACTGCTCATCTTTGCACTACATGACCCAAAGATATTCTTCAAGAAATCATTCATCTTTGCACTACAGGCCAAAGATATTCAATAATATCATCATTTAAGATCAAGATGATGAAAAATATTTTAAAGAAACGAATCCAAAGGAAACAAAATGACAAGGATTAAGGATTAAGGATTCGTACTTTGTTTTATCCACATCCAAAAATACCTCAAAAATAATCACAAAGGTGTAAAATTCAAGAATGATCAAAACATGGATACAATCAAAGCTAGTATCCGAATAGATATTTTGACGAAAAAGAAGAAATTTCATTTTTCTAATGAATAGTGCCGTATTCGTGAATAGTCTTAGTACGTGAATAGTAACTCAGACACCAAAAGATAGAAATTCCACAAAAAACATCTTCACGCTTACATGAATAGTACTCATGAATAGTAACTCGTGAATAGTAACTCATGAATAGTAACTCGTGAATAGTAACTCATGAATAGTAACCCCGCATATGGAAAAGTTCCAAATTTGATAAAAGTTCCAACCAATATTTCAAAGATAATGATATTGAAGAAATAATATCATTTGAGAAGAAAATAACATCCCTTACCTCGAAAGACAAGATTTAGTTGAAACACAGGATATAGGCTATGACTTGAACTTGCACCGTATAGCAATACTCAAAGTATACTCAAAATACTCACAAGAATACGCCGATAATATAGAGAGAAAACTTGAGTTTACGGTGTGATTTTCAATTCTAACCTAAGCACCTATTTATAGGAAAATGCTTAGAACACCAAAGTAGAAAATTTAATATAATATTAATATTTACAAAACACATTCCTACGCCCACTTTGAAATCTGATTTCACCACCAAGCACATGTTAAAGATTGCCACCAACATTTGAAAAACATTTTCTTAAAAACATAATTAAAACTTCCAAAATTAATTATTTGAGCTTTAGAACTTCAATAATTCATAATAAATAGCCCTTTTATCAGAAAATTTGAATCTCATGAGTTTTTATAGGAAATTCAATTCTCTACAACTTTACGTAAGAAAGTTTTTCCAAATTCCAAATGAGAAATTGACCGAAATCCACAAACGGACGATTTTACAAGCTATAATCAAATTTCATCCAATAAATGGGGTCCAATTTACATGTTTAACATGTTTTAAATATTTATTGCAACAAAAATACACTTCCTCCTCGTATACTCATAAATCCCACATTCGTTGTAAAAATATCACCATTATTATATTATTAAAATATAATAATACATTATCTTATCGAGATAAAATTTTAATTTTCAACAATTGTCACATTAAAATTTTTCTCCATCTATATCCACATAAAATCAATATTTTCCTCATCATATGAATCAATAATTAATTATTCACAAATAATATTACGTAATCACAATATTGACAACCGTGCGGTTCCTGTGAAAGAGGGGCTTTCCAATAAGAATTTCTTCTTCTTGGCGCAATTAGGTGACCAAACCTCTCCTTAAACGTAACTTTCTAGACATTGCCAATAATGTTATCTAATAATATTATTCAGATAATATGAATTATTGCTTCGATAATGAAAAATACCGTGTAATGACAATTATTGAAACAACAAAGAATATAAAATATCAACGCAAAGAATTATTAACTCAATAAAATAAAATATTGAATAAAGAATTATCGTAACCATTATTGAGTAGTGACTTCTTACGTAAGAATCAATAATTGGTGCAATACTGCAGTATCTTCTTGTGTTTTAACCACCGAGTATTTTAACAAGATTACTTGAATAACTACGCCAAGTTATTTTTAAACCACTTATATTTGTCGCTTTCTTCATCCAATCGCTTTCCAAGTTATGGGGCTCCACACACGGTCATTTTGCCATACTACGAATATTCTCCGACAAAGATTTAATATTCCACGACCAAACGAATATTCCCAAACAACAATGAATATTTTATAACCACTTGCTTATTTTGAAATATTTGCGTATTTTACCCCTAACTATCCACATTAATCACATCAACCCTTACTATTTCAAAATAATAAATAAAGGAAATTCCTTTTTATTTAAAAAAATTTCGGGGTCTTACATATGTTATTCCAAAAATATAATAATTCCTTTCTATTTCAAATACTTAATCAACCCAATTTGGAAAGACACAAGTCTATTCTAGAATCCTAACTGAACTGGATAACAAATACCACACTACTAGCTTTAGGATAGACATTTATTTAGAAATATATTTTTTTTTTGCAGAAGTCATGCTAACAAATTCATAAAACCATCTCACTGATCTCATTTAATCCCAAAGATACGAAAATTACAAATTAAAAATCATGATAAATTACAGTATATTAAAAATTAAAGATGTTCAATAAACATGGTGGCAGTGAAGTGCTTAAAGGGCTTACCAGCGGTGGTGAAGCTTCGGCCGGCCGGTGATATTGGTGGTGAACCCTCTTCTCTTCTCCCCCTACTCCCTCTTCTCCCTCTGTGTTTCTCCCTCTCTTTTTTTTCTTCTCGACTGATTTGAGCGAATGCCTAAATCTGATTCAGGTTATAAGGATCAGCGACCGCATGCGGTCGCTAATTTTAAATGATGTGGACATATCAGCGACCGCGTCGCTGATATAAATTGGTCTCCGCGCCAAAGTTTCGCACCAAATTTTGGGGGGGAAATTTTTCTCAATGACCGTCGGCGACCACATCACATACTATCATTGATATAAACTAATGATTAGAATCTCACATGTGATCAGCAGATAATGTCATTGATATCATCGGGTCGCAGATAGCCCTTTTTGTTGTAGTGTTCTATAATATTATTTGTGAATAATTAATTGTTGATTTATTTGATAAGAAAATATTTATTTAATGTGGATATAAATGGAGGAATTTTTAGAAAAGTGACAATTGTTAAAAATTGATATTTTATCTTTTCTGATAAAATAATTCATTCAAATATATTATTATATTACATTATAAATCTATAATGTGATAATATAATAGTATAATATTGGTGATATTTTTAAACTAAATTCATGGTATATGAATAAAATAGGGAGGAAGAGTGCAAATTGGGTTTAAATAGTATTTTTGAGGATCAAAATGTGAAAAATATTTGGAGGAGAAATTTTCTAATTGAGTGGGCCCCACTTGTGTGTGAATATATGTTGATTTTGTTGGCCAAAGTGGATGTGCGGTGGATTTGATCCGTAAGTAAATTTTCAAGGATGGAATGCTATGAGATTTCATCCGTTTGTAAATTCGGGTCATTTTTCATTCGGAATTTGGAAAAACTTTCTTCTACAAAGTTGTAGAGAATTAAATTTCCCATGAAGAGGACATAGAATTCATATTTTCTTTGATAAAAGGGCTATTTATTATGAATTGTTGAAGTTTCTAAATTTATAAATGATTTAAAATATTTTTGGTGGAGATTTCTAGAAGGTAGGCCCCACACTTGTCATTTTGCTTGTTGTAAATGCTGAAATATGATTTTCAAAGTGGGCGTAAAAATTTTAATAAATAATAATATTTTATTAATTTTTCTGCTTTAGTGTTCTAAGCATTTTCATATAAATAGAGTGCTTAGGTTAGAATTAAAAATCACACCAGAATTAGAAGTTTTCTCTCTCTATAATATCGAGCGTATTTTTGTGAGTATTTAAATACTTTGAGAGTTAATTAGCAATGCAAGTTTTCTTCAGCATTATATTGGATATTTCAGTCATAAGTACTTGTCTTTTGAGGTAAGGGATGTTATTTTTTTATAAATGATATTATTTCTTTTGATATCATTATACCAAAATATTGATATGAATTTTATAGTGAAATTTTTTACCTTTTCGTGTCGGGATTACTATTCACGTATACGACACTATTCATGAATACAACACTATTCATAGAAAAATTAAATTTTCTTTTCTTTGTCCAAGTTTTCTATTATGGTTACTATCTTTGATTATATCCATGTTTTGATCTTCATTCTTGAAGTTTACTCCATAATTGATTATTATGGAGTATTTTAGAACTTGGATAAACTAAAGTACGAATCCCTAATCTTTGTCCTTTTATCTCACTGGATTCATTTTCTTATAAATATTTTTTTTATCATCATCAGTCCTAAATGCTGATATAACTGAATATCTTTGGCCTGTAGTGCAAAGATAAATGATTACTTGATGAATATCTTTAGCCTGTAGTACAAAGATGAATGATTACTTGATGAATATATTTGGCTCGTAGTGCAAAGATGGACAGGTGTTGAGATGAACATGACCAACTGGTGATACAAATAAATATCTTTGGCCCATAGTGCAAAGATGAATATTTGGTTCAAGATGTATATTGATTGATGTCACAGGGGTAAAATATTGATGATGGACTTTTAAATCATAGAAGATAGTAGACTTCATTCTCTACTTAACTCTTCTAATGAATTGTTATTTCTGCTGCGAATATTGATCTAAACTTGTTGTCCATTATATTTTATCTTATTTATTGAAGGATAACGATAATTTGTTTTTCACTATTATAGTCATAATATTCTTTACTGGGCTAGTTGAGCTCGTCATTTTTATTTTTGTTTCATTTTTCTTCTCCTGTGGCAAGAATATAGTTGGTACTAGTCGGGGTGTGGAGTGATGGTTCAAGACAGTAATTATAGAATTCCTCACTATTTTATAAAATAGTGTATCAATAATTGTAATGAGGATTTTATTTGAGTTTGGTTATTGTCTACAAGACAATAGTTGTACTAAAACTCACAGCACATGTGTTGTCGTATTTTGCACGACAATTGTATTAATGAAGTTGTATTTAGTTTCTGTACTATGTATTGGTGACTCAGAATGGGTTGTGTGGACCTATTTTGGGGGCGCCACAATGGTATCGAGCTTAGGATATGATCATCACGGAGATCTGAGTCTAGAATTAGGAGGAGAGATTTAGTAATATACTTCGTTAGTATGTGACTTACCTAAGCTGAAATTTTTTACTTGATAAGTTGACAAATTGTGATATGTCAATTAACCTTTATTTTGAGCTGTATTCTAGAATGAGCAATGGAGAAATCATGATGACAGGGAAGATGGAATCTGAATTGAAAGCAAGGTATTCTCAACTCTTCGAAATACCAGGTACGTAAATTTCAGTGATGAAATTTCATAAGGAGGGGAGATTGTAAGACCCCAAATTTTATGAAATAAAAGTATTCAATTTTTCTATTTAGTAAATAGTTAAATTGATAAAAGTTTAAAGTTAAAGGAGATATATGTAAATTTTTTAAAATAAGCAAGTGGTTATAAAATATTCATTTTTGTCGGGGAATATTCGTTTGGTCGTGGAATATTCTTGATGTCGGGGAATATTCGTACGACGGTGCAGCCATTTGTGGGCCCCATAACGGAAAACTATCGGATGAAGAAAACGACACGAATGAGTTTTTTTTAATAATAACGACGTAATGGTTACCATTAAAACTGTTGGAATACCCGATGAGTAAAGTAAAGTAATACGCGTTGTTGCACAATAGCACATAGTATTGCACAATATTTTTATATTATTATTAATTCAATAATTGTCACTGCACAATATTTACCATTATCAGATCAATGATTCATATTATTTGAATAATATTATTAGATAGCTTTATTGGCAATGTCTAAGGAAGTTCAATCTAGAAAAGGGGTTTGGTCACCTAATTGTACACCAATAAGGAGAAATCCTTATCGAAAAGCCCCCCCTTTCCTGGGAACGACCTGGTTGTCAATATTGTAGTTCTGTAATATTATTTGTGAATAATTAATTGTTGATTTATATGATAAGAAAATATTTATTTAATGTGGATATAAATGGAGGAATTTTTAGAAAAATGACAATTGTTGAAAATTGATATTTTATCTTTTATGATAAAATAATTCATTCAAATATATTATTATATTACATTATAAATTTATAATGTGATAATATAATAATATAATAATATAATAATGGTAATATTTTTACACTAAATTCACGGTATATGAATAAAACGAGGAGGAAGAGTGTAAATTGGGTTTGAATGGTATTTTTGAGGATTAAAACGTGTAAAATATTTGGTGGAGGAATTTTCTAATTGAGTGTGCCCCACTTGTGTGTGAAATATCCTGATTTGGTTGGCCAAATTGGGTGTGCAGTCGATTTGATCCGTAAGTAAATTTTTAAGGATGGAATGCTATGAGATTTCATCCGTATATAAATTCGGGTCATTTTTGGTTCAGAATTTGGAAAAACTTTATTTTAAAAAGTTGTAGATAATTAAATTTCCTATGAAAAGGACATAAAATTCATATTTTTTTGATAAAAAGGATATTTATTATGAATTATTGAAGTTTCTGAATTTATAAATGATTTAAAATATTTTTGGTGGAGATTTCTAGAATGTGGACCCCACACTTGTTCTTTTACTTGTTGTAAATGCTGAAATCTGATTTTCATAGTGGGCATGAAATTTTTAATAAATAATAATATTTTATTAAATTTTCTTCTTTGGTGTTCTAAGCATTTTCCTATAAATAGGGTGCTTAGATTAGAATTGAAAAACACACCATAATCAGAAGTTTTCTCTCTATATAATATCGAGCAAATTTTTGTGAGTATTTAGATACTTTGAGAGTTGATAAGCAATGCAAGTTTTCTTTAGCATTATATCCGATATTTCAGTCAGAATTACTTGTCTTTTGAGGTAAGGGATGTTATTTTTTTATAAATAATATTATTTCTTTTAATATCATTATACCAAAATATTGATATGAATTTTATTGTGAAATTTTTTACCTTTCCGTGTCGGGGTTACTATTCACGTATACGATAGTATTCACGTATACGGCACTATTAACGAATACGACATTATTCATTGAAAAATTAAATTTTCTTTTCTTTGTCCAAGTTGTCTATTATGGTTACTGTCTTTGTTTGTATCGATGTTTTGATCTTCATTCTTGAATTTTACTCCATAATTGATTATAATGGAGTATTTTTGAACTTGGATAAACTAAAGTATGAATCTATAATCTTTGTCATTTTATCTCACTGGATTCGTTTTCTTAAAAATATTTCTTTATCATCCTCAGTCCTAAATGGTGATATAACTGAATATCTTTGGCCTGTAGTGCAAAGATAAATGATTACTTGATGAATATGTTTGGCCTGTAGTGCAAAGATGAATGATTACTTGATGAATATCTTTGGCCCATAGTGCAAAGATGGACAGGTGTTGAGATGAACATGATCTACTAGTGATACAAATGAATATTTTTGGCCCGTAGAGCAAAGATGAATATTTGGTTCAAGATGTATATTGATTTATGTCGCAGGGATAAAATATTGATGATGGACTCTTAAATCATATAAGATAGTAAACTTCATTCTCTACTTAACTCTTCTAATGAATTGTTATTTTCGCTGCGAATATTGATCTAAACTTGTTGTCCATTATATTTTATCTGATTTATTGAAGGCTAACGATAATTTGTTTTTCATTATCTTAGTCATAATATTCTTTACTGGGCTAGTTGAGCTCATTCTTTTTCTTTTTGTTCTATTATTCTTCTCAGGAGGCGAGAATATAGTTGGTACTAGTCGGGGTGTGGAGTGATGGTTCAAGACAGTTATTATAGCAGTCCTCACTATTTT
Source organism: Panax quinquefolius (assembly GCA_020205615.1). Taxonomy (NCBI): domain Eukaryota; kingdom Viridiplantae; phylum Streptophyta; class Magnoliopsida; order Apiales; family Araliaceae; genus Panax; species Panax quinquefolius. The sequence goes on along the minus strand of CM035156.1, from coordinate 119,115,140 downwards.
GTAAAATAGTGTATCAATAATTGTAATGAGAACTTTATTTGAGTTTGGATATTGTCTACAAGACAATATTTGTACTAAAACTCACAGCACATGTGTGTTGTCGTATTTTGGATAATTGTATTAATGAAGTTGTATTTAGTTTCTGTACCATGTATTGGCGACTTAGAATGGGTTGTGTGGACCTATTTTGGGGATGTCACACTAATAGTTGATGTGCATGATTATATAATTGTGTAGGGTATGTGAAGTGCAGATAGCTGTAAGTTGTTAAACTATTATTTGTAAACAACGATCAAGGCAAGTCTTTTATTTCCTATTTGTTATGTGAACTTGATGATGAATTATTTTTAATTTATATTGCAAAGAGCATGATGCATTAATTATGTTATAAGTATCAAATGTAAATGTCAACTTATGACTACATCGATTGAGTAAGGAATGTTGGTTGGGTTATAGAACTCAATCTTTATTTGTTATGTGATGTACAATATGTATAATGTGTTTAGACAGATGTTTAAGATGTATAATATGAGCATGTTATTTATATGATGTGAGGACCCAGAATTTTAAATAATTCACTTTTTACAAATAAATTTTTTATTTATTTAATATTGATATTGACTATCAATATTGTGCTGAGTATTTGTGATACGAGTTTAGTAAGATGGTCAAACTGTGTATTGACTAAGTAATATGAGTGAAGTTATGTGTAACAGTTGATGAAAACCCTAACCCAAGTTACAGATAGGGATTCGATAGTTAATATAGTGATTGTAATTATGTTTTTGAGTATGTATTAGTACATAATAGATTAATGATCAAAGGCCGTTTAGATAAGGTATAACCTTAGTAAACCCTAATGATAGATTAGAAACCCTAATCTATAGTTAGCAAAACCCTAACGAACAGTTAGGAACCCTAATTACATTTTCAGGAACCCTAATTTCTAATTCGGGAACCCTAAACCCTAATTAGTAAACCCTAATTATGATTATCAAACCCTAAGGGTTAGAATTAAAGGTAAGCATGTCAATTGACTATTATACCCTTAAAATCATGAGGAAAATTACCAAAATACCCTTTTAGATGCGAAATGACCAAAATACCCTTTATTTAAGTTTTAAGTTAAGAGATTTTTACAAATCTAGTGAGTCACCACTTTGGGATATCAACATGTTCTGGAAATCAAGACCAAATCAGATCTAAGTGCCACCTTGCAACATCCAAATACATTGCATCAAAGATTAAAGAGATTAAGGAGAGAGAAAGTTCAAAAGAAAGCTCATTTGTCTCCAAACACTTAGCCAAGTTCTCTTACTCTCAAAGCAACGAAATAGACTAGTGATTCACTCCCTAACAAAGTCCCTAACACCTTAAGATCAGTTGAGGAAAGCCTAGATCAAAGCTTGTCGAAGAGAGGTATAAACTCTAACCTAAGTTTAATCGTTTATGCTAAGATAAAAGTTGTGTTTATGTGTTTAAATTTATGTTAGAAGATCAAAGTGCTCAAAAATCAATATTTTGAAACTGTCAAGAACCTTAGTTCTATGGCCTGACAACCGAATGTCAGAGGCCATAGATCTAGATCTGTTTATGATTTGTCTTGTTTGATGTAATAGAGTTGTAGTATGCTATGTGGGGAGTAATCTGGAAGTGGAATCATGCTCATAGCATGTCCAGATTCCAAGATATTAATGGTCAAAGTGGGTTGACTGACCATGACTTTGTGTTTCTAGGTAACCCAAAAAATACCCAGGAAGGTTAGACAAGATTTTTTTGAGCTTGAATCTGTCAGATGTTATGTGATTTGTTTATGTTAGTGTGTCAGTGTTATAGTTTGCTATATGTACTATAGATTAATGGCTTTAGATCACTTAAACAAACAACATAATCAAAGTAGTGAGCAGTCAAAGTGAGTTGATCGAACACGAATTGAGTTTTCTGGAAATTTTAGAAAACGTATGAACACAGTTTCTAACAAGGTTTGACCGGCTCAGATCTTGTGATTGTGATGTAGTTAGACTAACCTAGTGTAGTATAATTGTTCTTTGACATGAGGACTACAAGATTGGTTCATTTAAAGACCAAATCATTATCTAGAACCCAAGATTAATCGAGCTACAAAGTGCTTACTAGGAACTTTCTAGGTTTTTGGGTAACCCAGAACAAGTCTGATAGTGAGTTTGAAGCCTTAGATCTTCATGGTGTAATGTTGTATGACCCTGATTTTTGTTGATACATATAGTATTACATCATTACTACATGATCAGTAACTTAGCAAGCCTAGAAACATCATAAGTAGTGAATTGAAGGTGGTCAAATATGGCACCAAGAATCTGACTTTGAGTGTTCTTGAGGCTCTGGAACAACTATAGCGACAGTTTTATTAAAATTAGTTATATTTAATTTCTAAAATTCATTAAAAATATAAATTAATTTCTAAAAATTAAAAAATGAGTTTTAAAAATTATTTGAAGTTATAAAAATTAACTTTTGATAATTTGACATACTTTTCATTAATATTTATATTTATTTGAATATTAATGATATTAAATTTATTTAATAAATGTATTAAATAAATTAGTTAAAAATGATTTTAATATTTTAAAAGTCATTTTAAAAGAGAATAAAGTGTTTAAAAATATTTTAAGTTATAAAAGATGACTTTTAATCTTTTGAGGTAAATTTCATTAATAATTTAATATTAACGATATTAGATTTATTTAATAATTATATTAAATAAATAGTTTTATTGATTTAAAAATGATGTAAATGATTTAAAAATATTTTAAGTTATAATAAATGACTTTTAATATTTTGATGAAAATACATTAATATTTGAATATTAATGAGAATTATTTAAAATGATTTTAAATACTTTAAAAATCATTTAAGAGGACTAATAGTGTTTTAAAAATATTTTAAGTTATTATAAATAACTTTAATATTTTGACAAGTATATTATTAATATTTTAATATTATTTAAATATTAATGATAATAGGATTGTTCAATATTTAAATCATTTAAAAATGATTCCAATATTTGAAAAATTATTATAAAATATAATAGTTATTTGAAAATTATTATAAGCTTCCGAAAATTATTATGAATGATATTTTAATTCTCTAAATTAATATTGAAGGTTTGAGACAGAGTTTTATTGAAAATAAACTCATTCATTATCTGATAGGGTAATCAAGACCTAGTATTAATGTCGAAGTCCAATCAGACTGAACTAGATAGACCCGATAAGTGTTTGTATAGGTTATAAACATTGTTATGACTACATGATTATGTGTCTAAGTGATATAGTGAATTTAAATAATAGTGTTATGTGTTGTGATATGTGTAATGCTAATTGCGAGACTGATATTATTAATTATAGGTCTTTCAAACGCAACTAAGTTATATTGTGTTGCAGTAGTCAACAGCTAAGGCAAGTTTCCTTAACTCAATCTCGAGTTATTACTTTTTAAATATAGTAGTGGGTAATTATTGTTGATTATTCCACATCTGCGATTTATTATTTTTTATTCACAGTTAGTGCAAGTTTATTAATTTAAACTGAGTTTTAAATTTTAAAAGCGTGACTGGGGAATAACTATTGTTGGTTATTCACCTCTATAAGTGTTATTGTTGATTGTAAATAGTGCAATTGATTTCTGTCTATTATTGAACAATTTTTGAGCTATGTCTTAGCTAATTATTTTGGCTAGACGATTATTTGTTGAAACTTGATACGTTCTAGTATTTGAACTCAATTGTTATTGAAAGATCGATGCCAATTATTTCGGCTAGATCGAGATAGATGTTAGTTGTTAAAATCATAGTATTTCTTTAAATCTAAACCATATTGTTGTGATACGAATTCTTGTTGTAAAACTGAGATGAAGAACCTTTATATAAAATGGGACTTTGTGGTCGGATATGCGACTGTTGCGTGAGCTTGAATATTATGCATAATATTGGGTATAATGAAGCTAATCACTTTATGTACTTGCGGAGGGGTATGATTTAATCTTTATGGTTATCTGATACACCTGGGTAATTTTAGTATTATATATTTGTTAATTACTCGAGAGGTTCATGATCCATTGGGATCGCTCAGCATAAAATCTGGACATAATCCACTTTGTTATTGTGTAGGATCATCTATTGATAATCGATTGAACATTATTGAAACTATAAAAGCGTTTTACTCTTTCATCACTGAATTTTTGTTTAGCATGAAATGTGATAAAGTTTTGTTATTGATAAATGATTTGTTCAGCTATTTCAAAGTCTTTGAAACTTTATTAAAGTTCTGTCGAATCCATATTCTATTATTCATATCTTTTATTGTATGTTTTTACTTGCAGAGCAAACTCGTTGCTCACCCTTGCTTAAATATAATATTTCAGCTAAGAGCGAAATAGCAGGATGGTCGGAGAAGGATAAAGGCAAAGGCAAATTGCAGGAGTAGTTAGTATGAACAATATTTATTATGTTGTTATATATAACCCTTATTGTATATTTAAGGGTATGTTTGTGATGTTAAGGTTGGAAAACCTGGGGATAATGTATTAATGATATTAATTAATGAGATGTATGTTTATGTTCATAATTGAATGGGTAGTTAGATGTTATTTATATGATGGATCATGAGCACCAAACTCAGGGGTTAGGTAACCCGAATTTGTGGGCATCACATGTGCTATGTGTTGCATGAAAACTGTTAGATTTGCTGGGCTATCGAGATCAACCTTGAAAATAACTATTTTTGCAGGTTAAGGATTCAAGGTAATGTTATGTGCTACTTCAAAGACATGAATCAGATGTAATGCGGGAAGATTAATATTTTAGCTAAAGTTGTTATTTCTTTAATCCATATTTAAAGTTCATGAGATGTACTCAATGTTTTATGATGTATATTTTATGTTGAGTTGTAAGGTTTGAGTTATCCGAAGTAGAAACAATACTGAATTGGGATGTAAGATTTTATAAAATAACTCTGATAATGTGAATCATAAAATAAATTTAATTCAGAGATGTGTAGTTAATAAATGTTATGATTCAGGGAAAATAAAAGAAGAAGATAGAAAAGTTTAAATTATTTCGCATTTTATTAATTTTAACATCGTTTAATGATGTAATGTTAGAATAAAGATGTATTGATAACGACCAAGTTTAAGAGTTGAGTTGTATAAATTTTGGGGTCGTTACAATCGAGATGTAAATATATAGTTACTTTGTAAAGTTGAAGCATGGTTGGATGTATTATATAAGAATAATGATAAAGGTTACAAATTTTAGAGTTAAGAAAAGGTCGATATAACTAAGTTTTAATATCTATATATATATATTGGCCGTTATATACAGTAAATATAAATTTGAATCATAATAAAGAGTCAATATATGAAAGAAATTTATAAAAAGTTTAAAATATATCTGCATTTTTTAAAAGTATAATATCGATTAATGTTATAAAACTAGAATAAGAATGTTTATTAATGACCAAAGTCGAGAGTGTAAGTTGTCCTGATTTTAGGGTCGTTAGAAAATCGATCCAATTACATACACATACACATATGGAATCATCGTAATCGATAATTAGCACAAGGTTAGGCTCTGATACCATTGTTAGGCTTGTATATTATATATACATGCAATCAAATTACATAAACAAGGCGGAAGCACTATAAAATCATATTTTAAAATTTAATACAAACCATCACCATGATCATACCTTATGTTCGATTATTAATGAATAGAAAAGAGATGGAGAATCAGAATCATTCCCTTGTAGAACTGTGCTTCCACAAGTACGAGTTCAACTCCAAATTCTTTCACGTACTCCTTGAATTCCACCGATATGATTCATTCTTGAGATCAATGTTAGCCACCCAAGTGTTTGGCCTCTAGAGGTGATCCACCAAGGAATAGTATATATTAAAGAAGATGTGTGTGAAAGTAGTATGCATACAAGACAATCATGTATGATGATAAATCATATACTTTGTAATCAATCTTATTTATTTATTAATAAAAGTATTTATTTACTAAAGGCATTTAATTTATCTACATGGTGTTGTTTTAATAATATGTGATAAACACATAGTTTTAAGCAATGCTTTTCGAATCATGATGAAATCATGCTAATGAGATTTAAATTCTTAGATAGCTTAAAAACTAAAAATTTTCCAATCAATGGATTACTAAAAAGGGGATTAGTGAATCTGGATAGATTGGTACATATGTTGCTGGCTTATTGGATGAGGATGATTGATCTTATGATCATTTGTGTGGAGACACTAAAGCAAGTGTGTAGGTGCTTATTGGAGAATAAATTCACTGAACGTGACTCGCTAAAGAATACCTAATGGAGTTTTACTTGCCTATCAATAGGAATTCCTGAAGTGATAGTAGTACAAGTGATCCTTAGACTTGAGATCATCATAGTATCTTGTATATAATGATTTATACTTTGACTTATTCCTTAAGACCGTAGGGTATATCAAAGTATATGCTTGGGTATAATAAGTTATATATGGATATAATGAATGATCAATAAAGAATATACCGCTTCTAGTAAAAGAAGAGATATGTCCTATATGATTCGATAAATGACAACCCATGAATCCTTGGCCAAGGTAGAATAAAATTAGAAAGAAGTTTCTAATTTGCATTTATTCGGAGTTGTGCATTTGGGAATTGAAATACATATAATTAAATAAAATAAGAATTGACAGTAATTTCATGTCTTATATTTAATTGGGACATTGTATGGTGGAAGGATTAAATTATTCGGTAACTATTTACTCAAAGGTTCTTTTATGATTAATATTGAAATATATATTATCTGGAAAGTCTTTGATCGCTAAGAAGGCTTATCCTTATTATAGAATAAATATTATTTATTTAAATAAATTAATAGTTTAATTTATTTATTTAAATGAGATTAGAATTGTTTTAATTGATTTATTCACAACCCGGTTTAATATGGAGAACCTAAAGAGTCACACCATAAAAGGAAGAATAATTATTTAAGAAGTTAATGACATAATCGTAATAATATGTTAGGTGTATTTAATTTAATCTATGGTGATAGAATAAATTAAATAGCTTAATATTTATTATTTAATATTTATGAAATATTAAATATAAATTAATAATAGGAGTCTTATTAATAATATTACAATTATTATTATTCTAATTTCTAAAGGAGTTTGAGAATTAATTTAAAATAAGTACTCTATTTTATTCCTAATAAGTTTAGGAGGCAAATTAATTAAAACAGTTTAATTGATTATCCCTAATAAGATTAGGGAGCTTAATTAATTAAATAAAACTCTATTTCTAATTAGATTAGAGGTGTTAACTAATATCAATATAAGAGGAGTCTTATATCAGATATCAATATACATGAAATACGGAGATAGGAAAAACTAGGATTTAGCCAAAACACCCTTCTTCTTGATTTTTGTTCGTCTTTAGTGGATCACCTCTAGAGGGCAAACACTTGGATGGCTAACGTTGATCAAAGGAAAGAATCATACTCGCATATTCAAGTAGAGCACGGAAGATTAGGAGTTTAACTTGTACCTGAGGAAACTCCAATCTTCAAGGATATGATTCTGATTCTCCTACTATTTTAGATTAATAATCAAGCACTAGAATGATCTTGGTTTATGATCTCCTACGCAAATATGCATACTGGCACTCTATAGGAACTCGCAAGCTGTAATACTCGTTAATAGCATCAGCACTAAAAGGTACTCGTTTGCCCCTCACGATTGCTATGAATGGGGCCTTATCCTCCGCATTGGCATAAAAATCCTTCACCACATTAACAATCGCTGGCTCCGGCTCGGCAGTGAACCTATCCCATCCTTTTTCATATATTTTTCTTTTCATTTTGCCATCTACGTTGTCGGGTTCCAAGCCGCACTCTAGGGTTAGTGCCTTAGTAGATAGTCATAGCGATTGGCGGCGTTGGCACTCACGAACTTCCTCCTGTCAAAGGCCCGAGTCAGTGGTGTAGACTCGGAACTCTCACCTCGATATTAGTTTTGGTGCCATGGTACTTGAATGGATGAACTTAAGTCAATTTCCCCCCAATCTTTACTTGAACAAATCATCGAACACTTGGTGTGCACGAGCCACTAGCCTCCCCAAAATTTATAATAACACTTCAAGTATGGTGATATGTGATGAGAAATTGTAAGAACTAACCACTTACCCTCAATGTAAGAACCTTGAGGGGCAAGCCCTTGAAGAATGTGATGAGCAAGCCAGAAGTGTCGGGGAGATTAGCTACATGGACAATGGAGTTGTCCTAATTTTTTATTGAATATCATCCCCGAACAGCTATAAATGGGCAAGCCTTAGCTAATTTTATGGTGGAATGTTAGCTTCACGAGGCGGAATCTGCGTAAATGCCGTAAAAGGCAAGTGTCCGATCGAAAGCGATTGCAACTCTTTAGCACAGCCAGAGTTCATGGACGATGTATGCAGATGGGTCTTCTACTACGGACGTCAGTGGAGCAGGGATTATCTTGACAAGTCCGATGGGATTCAAAGTACAGCAGGCCATCAGATTTGGGTTCAGAGCGACGAACAACAAGGTAGAGTATGAAGCTGTGTTGGCAGGAGTTCGATTGGCGAAGAGTCTCGAAGTTCAGAAGTTGATCATTTATAGTGAGTCTTAGCTAGTCGTCAAACAGGTTTCTGGGGAGTATGAAGCTTGAGGTTCTAGAATGATCAAGTATTTGGCAGAATTAAAAGATCGGCTTCAGTATTTTCTCTCCTATGAGTTTCAAGGTGTTGAGCGTAGTGACAATTCTATTTCCGATGCATTGTCGAAGCTGGCCACTACGGATGCTAACAATTTTGATTGGTTAGTCTATTTAGATGTTCTGCAGTAGCCGAGTATCCAACATGAAGCAGTGATGTGTATTGAACGTTCTAACTATTGGCTGATTCCATACATAGAATATCTGGTATATGGCGTCCTTCCTTCAGATCAGATTTTGGCTAAGAAGATTAAGTACAACAATGCCAACTTTGTTCTTATTGATGGAGATCTTTATCGAAGGGCCTTTTCGTCTCCATTGTTGAAATGTTTAGTTCCATCTAAGGCCGAATATGCTCTTTAGGAGGTCCACGAGGGCATCTATGGAGACCATATGACTGCTAAGTCATTAGCCTACAAAATACTTCGACAGGGGTACTACTGGCCTACAATCTTCAAAGAAGCTACGAAGTATGTGAAGAAGTGCGAGAAGTGTCAGCTCAATAGTCCGATTCCACATCAGCCACCAGAAGAGCTATACTCGATCTTATCTCCTATACCCTTTGCTATCTTAGGGGTAGATATACTGGGTCCATTGCCGAAAGCTAAAGGTTAGGTCAGTTTTGTTATAGTCGCCATTGATTATATGACCAAATGGGTAGAAGCGAAGCCACTTAGGTTGATAACGGAACAAGAATGCTTGAAGTTTATGAAGGAGTCAGTAGTGTTTCGTTTTGGAATTCCTAAGGTGGTGATATCGGACAACGGACGCCAGTTTGTGGGATCGAAGTTTGAAGGATTTCTGAAGGAGCTGGGGGTTCAGCACATGAAGACTTTGGTAGCTCATCCGCAGTCGAACGGGCAGGTTGAAGTAACTAACAGAACGTTGTTGAATAGGATCAAGCGCAGATTGGATGAAGCTAAAGGAAGATGGCCAGAAGAGCTACTCAGTGTGTTATGGGCTTACCGGACTACACCGAGGACTACAACAAGGGATTCACCTTTCAGACTGGCCTATGGTACTGATGCCTTAGTCCCAATTGAGATTAGATCTCCAAGTCTTCGGTTTAGTCAATTTAAGGAGATCTACAATGATGAAGGGCTGAAGATCAACTTGGACTTACTGGAAGAAGTTAGGGAGATAGCTTTGACAAAGCTGGCTGCCTATCAGCGAAGAGTGACTAAGCATTACAATAAGGGGGTAAAGCTTCGTAGATTTGAATTGGGGGACTTGGTCCTCAGAGAAGTCAAAGTATCTATGCCTCAGAACTTGGGAAAGTTGATGCCAAACTGGGAAGGACCGTACGAAGTTATTGAGGTACCAAAGCCAGGAACTTATCGATTGAGGGCATTGGATGGATCCGAGATTAAGAATACTTGGCATGCCGGCAGGCTTCAGAAGTATTTTCAGTAAAGATAGAGTCAGTCTCCCGGAAGTCTGTAAATGTTTGGATCATCATCAATAAAAGATTAATTTTTCTTCAATTGATTCTCGTCATTTAGTCCAATAAATCACCGGAGTAAGGAGGTTCGGGTGGACTCTCTGACCATTCGATGGTAGCCTTTTCGGCAGGTGGTCCTTATGAATTTGTCAGGCCCTTCGTGGTAGGCAAACTTCATCGGTGTAAGGAGGTTCAGGTGGACTCACTGACCATTCGATGGTAGCCTTTTTGGCAGGTGTGTCCTCATGGGTTTGTATATCCTGCGTGGTAAATAAATTCCATAGTCCTTTAACTATTGTTATACCACGTGTGGTAAACAAATGTCCTTATATACTTGTTCTACCCCGTGTGGTAAACAAGATCCCAATGGTGCAAAGAGGATTGGCCGGATTCACCTTATTCATGATTCGTTTCACACTTCGGTAACGATAAGTATGCATTACTTTATTTTGTTCAAGTGTTGAGTTCGGTTCATTGAGTTCGGTTTATGTCATTTCTTAACTTAACTATTATATGCCTTATCTGATTCACAATTTAATTTAAGTTCAAAAAAATCTTATACAGTTTTCAAGTTGATTGATACTAAATTATTGACAAGATACGATTTAAACAGAAGTCATAAGGAAACAAAGTTGAAACTTCATTCTTAGTTAAACTTTTTACATTGAAAGATAGAAACTTTACAAAAATCCTAACACTAGAAAGCAGTAAGAACCTATTTAGGCATCGCCTTCGCCTTCAGAAGAGTCTAGAAGGGCTGGGTCTAGTTGGGCTGCAGCCAACTTTTCTTTGCCTCGACCTCTACAGACTTTGTAACCTTCAGAGTATACCTTCAAAATCTCTGCACTTAGCTCATCAGACTCCCGATATTTTTTTTGAATTTCCTTACAGAGTTCTTCAGTCAGGGGAGGACCTAACTCCTTCAGAGCTTGTAATTTACTTTGAAGTTTACGGCCTCTGGTCAAAAGCCTTTCTTTATCCTCTTGAGCCTTCATCTGGACCTCATCAATTTGAATCGCCAATCTTTGATTGGCTATAGCAAGCTCATCGTTCTTAATCCTCAGAGCATCGTTTTTGGTAACAAGATCGACATTCATGTTGGTCAAATCTTGTTGACTGGTCTTGGTCACTTTCAGCTCCTCCTTGAGGATTTTAAGTTCTTCTTTAGTCTGAGCCAAATCTTACCGAAGACGTTCGTTGTTAAATTCTGCAATGTCTCGATCGTGCCTTTCCTTTGCCAGGGCAGACTGCAGAAATGGCATTTTCTTTTCTCGCAGCCTCTTCTGCAGCTTCGGATTCAAGATGTTTAGGGCGTAAACGCCCAAAAATAGCATTGGCCTATACATGTTCAGTATTATTCAATCAATTTCAGATATCTAACCTAAGCATGAAAAGAAGTATGAAGATTGGGAAAGTTCTTTACCTGCGCTATATAGCTCATGCCTTCATCGATTAGATCCCCGACTGAACTGTTGCCGAATCGGTGATCATCAGTTTCCCGGATGAAAGCATCAAAAAGTTGGAAGGGGAAATTGGCATTAAACCGGGGCCATAAGGTCGGCGATGCCATGGCATCATTCTGATACTCGTGGGATGAAGGCCTTAAAGGAGATCTCATGGTTCGTTCGGGAGAAGGCACAGGTTGATCGTGAGTTGGAGAGGGGTCCATGTAAATATTTTTGGGAGATGGAGATCGGACTGAAGGGGGATTGCGAGGTGGTGAAGGGATAGTTGCTGAGCTCGGATGGCTATCAGATGGTTGTTTTCTCTTTCGGGAAAGTGTGGAAACGGGCTCTTCATCATCAGAGACCTGTATCTCTACGGGGACTACCGGGGGCAGATCAGCTGATGACGAAGGCACTCAGAGCTCTTCGGCGGTTAAAGGGGTGACTTTGGTTCTTAGTTTCTTGACTCGAAGGAGTCGTTTCCTATCATCTACTGGCAGATCAAGTAGACTTCCTCGAATAGGTGCTGGTTTGATGGTTGATGCAGGGTCTGGAGTAGGTTCAGGTTCTGTCTCTATGAGAATGATTCTAGGTTTTCGAATGGCTCTCTTTTTTTGGCGGGGTTAAAGGGCCTCTTCTGGTGGAGGAAGGTCATCAGCTTCTGGTTCATTTATTTAAGGATCAGCAGTAGGTGTTTCAATTGGTGGATTGTCTTCAGGTGCAACTTCTATTAGTGGAGTCTCAGCAGCTTCTAAAGATTTTCCAGACAGAAAATCTTCATAATCTTTTACTTCTAAAGAGTTCGGCTTGATCAAAGATACTGCAAAAAGTAAACAATCACACATCAAAATCCATGTCACTTAAAACTTTCAAGAATTGTACAGCAAAATTGTTTGGAACTTACATTTGTGGTTATATAACCATGCTTGCTTGGAGAGAAGTCAATACTTCCATTCTTCCTTTGGAAAGTTATCAAAAAATTCTTCCATTTCAGCCTCACGTTCTTCAGGAATATCTCTGAAGTTTGCAGAGACCTTCTCATCAGTGGCCCAGTACGGCAGGGAGGCAATCTCTGGCCCTTTGATGAAGAACCATCCTTTGTGCCACCCTTTGTAGCTAGATGGGGTGGAAACCAACGAGTGTCTCTCAAATTTCTCTCTTGTCTTCAGGGATTGCTTGCTTATGGCCTTGAATCCTTTTTCTCTGGACTGGCCAATTTTGTAAACAGTGAAGAAAAAGTCGAGTGTAGGTTCGACGCCTAGTTCATGGCAGAAGGCGATGAATGCTAGGATATGGATATAAGAATTTGACACCAATTGGGCAAACCCAATGCCAATAAACCCTAGGAGGGTTACTATAAAAGCGTGAAGAGGGAATCGGATCCCCTTCTCAAGAATAGTCACCGAGACGGCCGTCCATCCTCTTGGCCATTGGTACATTCGCTCCTCTGATTTAGGAGCTCTCACCAAATGGGTGTCCAGGATATGGCAGCGAGTCCAAATCCTCCTCAAATCGATTTCAGTAACCGTCAACGGAGTTTTAGCATGGGCATATCGTTCTTTACTTCTGAAGAATGCAGAAGGGTTGGGAAGAGGTTTCGTAGGTGGGTTTTTGCCAGGAGTTGCAGCCTTGGGGTTTGAACTCGAAGCCTCTTTATTGGGGCTTAGATTCGGTGGAACAGTAGTGATTGGAGTCGCACGGATGGGCGAACCTTGCTCAGAATCTTGGGAAGCCATGGATATCGAGTTGCAGAGAAGAGAAGAGAGTTAGAAAGAGAAGAGAAAAAGCCCAAGAATCAGAAATTCAAATTGGCAGGTAAAACTGTCAATTTAGGGGAAAATTATCTTTTATACTGACGGTTACAAGGTACTCGAGGGTGGCACATTAAATGATGGTAATGATACGAATTTGAAAGGGTAGCGTCTGATTTAAGTCTCTAGTGTCTATCGACTTAGACTTCTCAATTGGGCTTTCACTTTTATTCTATTCACTGTAGAATATTTATCGGATATGTCCCAATTGGCTTTCGTTTTTGGCCTCTTTCAATCCTATTTTGTTTTTCATATCATGGACTATTTGTAGTTTCTTATTAAACATCCTGTTTAATAAAAAACTAGGGGAAAATGTTGGGCCATGATATATTAGGTATTGGGCCGAATGAATTGGGCCTATTTATTTGTTTAGTCCACTGGGCCATTATTAATGGATCCTAAGGTTATTGGACTTGGTCCTTGTATTATCTTTGTTAAGTCCTTATAGTATAAGGCCGGATCATTGGGCTGACCCATTAGATATTTAAATATCTCCATCTTTGACATGTAATGATGAAGAAAGATAACGGTTGACTGATATCTCTTCCATGCATTAATGTGGATGGGATTATAGTCGGCCGACGGTAGAAACATTATAGAAAAGGTGGCGATCGCATGCGGTTACGATTTGAGATCATCAAGAGTAGGGGAGCCGTGGTCTCCACGGTAGTGGGTGGTCAATCGATTATGTGAAGCGATTCAGGGAAGAAGTTGGCCAGGTGTCAGACCTTAATGATCTTCAGGCTGTCGGTTTATTTCAGAATGGTTTAGATCTGGTGAAGTCAGAGAAGTTGGTGAAGAAGCTGATGTTTCACCATCCGAAGAGTTTAGCCAAAGCTTTTGATAAAGCAGAAGGTTATATTATGGTGGAGGAGGCTATGAATAGCCTGAAACATCCTTCTTTGGATAGGATGAAGGAGGCAGATACTTCTAAGGCTTAGGGCGATCAGAAGAAGGAAGGAGAGAATAATGATCGGCCAGAGGGCAGCTCGAAGAAGTACAACAACAACTGGGGACAAGGCAACAATCGCCCACCTTCTCCTACCCAGAAGGTGAATAAGGTTTACACCACACTGAAAACGGATAGGTCGGTGATATTGGATCAGATCAGGAATCAACCGTATTATGAACCACCTCGTGACAACATTAAACCTGGGCAGGGTAACACTCGAAAAATTTGTGGCTATCATCAAGCCACGGGTCATGATACCAATGGGTGTTGTAGTATGAAGGATTTTGTGGAGAGAAAGGTTCAGAGTGGCGTGTTAGTTCAGTATGTGGCTAGAAGGGACCATTAGCAAGAACAGAAGAACAATGACCGTACTGTTCAAGTGGTTCAACCGGTTCCACCCGTGCAATCTGCTCCAAATCAACCACCAAGGCACGTCGTTGATGTAATAACCGGTGGGACGGCAGGAAAATTGATAGGGAAGAAGAGGCGGGGGTATCTGGATTCAGTCATGTTTGTGGCGGCTGTAGTCCCGAAGGTTGACAGATCGTTCCCAGGGACAGTTATATCCTTCACTGATGCAGATTATCCTTTGGAGCCCATCGAACCCCATGAAGGAGCACTGGTGATAACTACACATGTGGGTTCGGTGGACATGAAGCAGATGATGATCGAAAACGGTCTTCTGTTGATATTCTGTATGCCCATGCTTATCAGAGGATTCATCTTGATGGGCAAAAGATGGAGGTTCGGCAAGAGGCTCCCTTATATGGCTTCAATAATGATCCGGTTAAAGTGGCAGGAACCATTGAGCTACCAGTCATCTTCGGTACTACTCCACAATAGGTAGAAATAACGTGTAAATTCTATGTTGTGCATGTAAATTCGGCCTACAACGCCTTATTGGGACGACCTACTTTGATAGCTCTGCAAGCTATGACATCCATTCCTCACTTCAAGATCAAGTTCCCAATGGCACATGGAGTTGGAGAGGTAGCAGGGGACTTAGATCTTGCCAGACGGTGCTATCGAAATGTTGTGATTGCCTCGGGAGTAGGGGTCAGCAAGCAGAAGCAGACCATGTCAATTGAGATCGAGCCTTTTACTGAAAGCAGTTCGGAGCCATTGGTCATGCCAGCAGGAGAGAAGGAGGAGATCGAGCTAGTTCTTGGTAAGAAGGATAAAACGGTGAAGATAGGTTCGGGTCTGTCGGAACCTCTCCGAACAAACCTTATGGAACTTCTTCGCTGTTATGCGAACATCTTTGCATGGGAGCCTCAGGATATGCCTGGAGTCAGCCAAAAGATTGTCGAACACAGATTAGATGTGGATCCATAATAAGAAGCCAGTTCGGCAGAAGAGGCGGATCTTTGCACCAGAACGACAAAGGATTATTGATGAAGAGATTGCGTGTCAAAAATCACACTATAAGAACCCTTACTTTGAATGACTAAAATTTATGGAATGGAATGGAGATGTTGTGTAGTTAAGGTTTAAATTTATAGAGAGGAGGTAGAGTATGTATTTAGTGGGTTAATGTTATGGAGAAGTGGGGAGTTTGTGGCTAATTCGTTGGTTAATGGGGGTATAGAAGTCGATTGAGAAAGAAGGAAGTAGAGAACTGAGGTTAATTTGTGTAGCTGCCAAATTTTAACTCATCCACATTCCCGTACCCCCGCCCCGGTGGGGGGTATAGATGCTCGCCCCTGTGGGGGGTAGTCTGCTTCCGGTTCAAGACCCTCGCCCCGGCGGGGCATATCCTTTGTTAATTTCTTTCCCCGACGGGGGGTATACTGTTTCTAAGTCAAGACACCCGCGCCGGCGGGGGTTCTTCTTAAATTGTCTCTCGCCTGAAGGGGTACACCGCACCGAGCTTGATTTTTCCAATTCTTTGTGTCCAACACGTATCTATGAACTTCCCAAGTACCCGAAACACCATAAGATTATAAGTTTCAGATAACAACAAGAGCATTTAACATTGAAAGTTGAATTTACAAGAAGCATGACTCGACTAACTACGTAATAAATCGAACTAAATTTATACTTTAAACTAAATTTACATTGAACTTATACTCTGAACTATGAATTAATTAACATGCTTAAAAACAAATACTAAAAATAAGAGTAAAATTGGGTTAACTCCCAATTAACGCTTGTTTTTAAGTCTTTCAGCCTGACTACTCCCTATTTATGCTGCATCGGCAAGTGTGATTATGGTGACTCCATTGTCCATATCGCCACCCCAGTAATGTTTCAGCCGATGACCATTAACTTTAAACATCTCCCAAGGATTCCTACTGTATAACTCAACGGTTCCATGTGGGAAAACCCTCTTGATTGTGAATGGCCCCGACCATCTAGATTTATGCTTTCCTGGACACAATCGTAGTCTTGAATTGAACAATAACACTGATTGTCATGGTTCCAACTTTCTATTTGTGATCTTTTGGTTGTTCCACTTCTTCACCTTTTCCTTGTACAGATTTGAATTTTCGTATACTTGCAGTCGAAATTCATCTAGTTCGTTCAATTGGAGCAATCTCTTCTCTCTTACAGCTGCTTGATCAAAATTAAGTTTTTGAATGGCCCAATAAGCTTTATGCTGTAATTCCACCGGGAGGTGAAACGCTTTCTCGTAGACCAATTGATATGGAGACATCCCAATTGGTGTCTTGTATGCTGTCCTATAAGCCCATTGTGCGTCATCCAATTTTAGAGACCAATCTTTTCTGCTTGGGTTCACTACTTTCTCTAAAATCTTCTTCACCTCTATGTTCAAAACTTCAGCTTGACCACTTATTTGGGGGTGATATGTTGTAGCCACCATATGATTGACCCCATATTTAGCCAAAAGAGCTATAAACAATTTGTTGTAGAAGTGACAACCCTCATCACTTATAATAGCTCTTGGCGTGCCAAATCTTGTAAAGATATTCTTATGTAAGAACTTGAGAACCACTTTGGCATCGTTTGTGAGGAGTGTTATGGCTTCAACCCATTTACACATATAATCAACAGCTAGTAAGATGTACAGATTATTGAAAGATGGAGGAAACGATCCCATAAAATTCATTCTCCATACGTCAAAAAATTCCACTTCCATGATAGTTTGTAGTAGCATCTCATTCCGCTTTGAAATATTTCCCACCCTTTGGCATCTGTCACAAGTCTGCACAAAGTGATGGGCATCCTTAAACACCGTAGGCCAGTAAAATCCTGCTTGTAATACCTTGGCCGCTGTTCGCTCACTACCATAATGTCCCCCATGTGCAGATGAATGACATTCGTATAGAATATTCTTCACTTCACTGTATGGCACACACCTTTAAATCATATTGTCTGCACACTATCTGAATAAGTATGGCTCATCCCACATGTACCACTTAACATCATGTAGGAATTTCTTTTTCTGTTGACGTGTCAGATCAGGGGGAAGGATGTTGCTCACCAAATAGTTAGCAAAATCCACATACCAAGGAAACTTTGTATTAACTCCAAATAGTTCATCTGAAAACGATTCATTGATCACACATTTATCCATTTCATCTTTGTCCGGATTTTCCAGCCTCGAGAGATGGTCTGGTACTTGATTTTCTATCTCCTTCCTATCCTTTATTTCCAAGTCAAATTTATGAAGGATAAGGATCCATCTGATAAGTCTAGGTTTAGCATCCTTCTACGAAATCAAATAGCGAATTGTCGAGTGATCCGTGTAAACCACCACATTTGTCCCAATTAAATATGCCCGGAATTTGTCAAAGGTATATACCACTGCAAGTAACTCCTTCTCTGTAATTGTGTAGTTCATTTGTGTATCTGTAAGAGTTTTACTTGCATAGTATTTGTCAAAGGTATATACCACATAGTTGCTCGCATCGCACATTAATTGGAATGACATAGTTCAGTCCGGTGCGATAATCACTGGGGCTGTGGTCAACTTCATTTTCAAATGCTCAAATGTTGCTTTATACTCCTCATCAAATCTGAACACTGCATCCTTCTCTAAAAGACTGCACAAGGGTTTTGTAATTTTTGAGAAATCCTTTATGAATCTTCTGTAAAACCCGACATATTCAAGAAAACTACGGATTCCATTTACTGAATTTGGCGGTGGAAGATTCTCGATCGTGTCCAACTTTGCCTTGTCAACCTTTAAAACTTTAGCAGAGACTTTGTGCCCAAGAATTATCCCTTCTTCAACTATAAAGTGGCACTTCTCCCAATTGAGTACCAAATTTGTTTCCACACACTGCTTTAAGACCATGATCAAATTCTCCAGAAACTTATCAAAAGTGTTTCCATAGACTGAAAAATCATCCATGAACACTTTAACATTTTTCTCCACCATGTTCGAGAAGATAGCCATCATGCATCATTGGAATGTAGCTAGTGCATTACATAACCCAAAGGACATCCTTCTAAATGCAAAGGTGTCGTATAGGCATATAAAGGTGGTCTTCTCTTAATCCTCAGGAGCTATGACAATTTGGTTGTAGCCCGAGTATCCATCTAGTAAGCAATAATACTCATATCTAGCCAATCGGTCCAACATCTGATCAATGAAGGGTAGAGGAAAGTGATCCTTCTGGTTTTCCTTATTCATCTTTCTATAGTCCATGCATACCCTCCATCCAGTCACTGTCCTCATCAGAATCAGCTCATTATCTTCATTCTTAACCACTGCCATTCCACCCTTTTTTGGCACACACTGTACTGGACTGACCTATGCACTATCTGAAATTGGGTAAATAATTCCCGCATCCAACCACTTTAGTATTTCTTTCTTCACTACTTCTTTCATGATTGGATTAAGTCGTCTCTGCTGTTCCACTGTGGGATTCGCATCCTCTTCCATGATAATCTTGTGCATGCAAAAGGAGGGGTTGATCCCCTTTATATCAGCAATGGTCCAGCCAATTGCAGACTTGTATTCTCTCAAAATCCTCAGGAATTTACTTTCCTATAATTCATTAAGTGCAGAGGCAATAATAACAGGTAAAGTATTTAAATCACCCAAATAAGCATACCTGAGGTGTTTAGGAAGTGGTTTGAGCTCAAGAGTGGGTGGCTCCTCAAGTAAAGGTTTTATCCGAGCTGAAGTGTTTTCCTCCGTGTGTAATGGCTTGAATGAAACTTTGAATCTACTAAGTCTAGGCAAAGCATCCAATATGTGTAAATAATCCACAAACTCTAGATCATCCAAATCTTCATCCCCGAGTAGTGTAGTTTCCAATGGATCACTAACAAAGCTTTTTACCAGATCATCATTCATTATCCGGTCGATGACATCCACCTGGAAACACTCTTCTTCATCCGTATGGAACTTCATGGCTTTAAATACGTTGAATGTAACTTCCTGATCTTGAACCCTCATAGTTAATTCTCCTTTTTTGCACATCAATGATAGTCATACCCGTAGCCAAAAATGGTCTCCCTAAGATAATTGGGATGTTCTTGTCTTCCTCATAATCTAGAATTATGAAATCAGCTAGAAATATGAATTTGTCCACCTTGACCAAAATATCCTCCACAATGCCTCTCGGATATGTTACCGATCTATCTGCTAACTGTAACGATATATTCGTAGGCTTTTGCGCTGGTAAACCCATTTCAATATAAACAGATAACGGCATAAGGTTTACGCTTGCCCCCAAATCACACAAACACTTTTTGAAGGCCATGTTACCGATCGTGCAAGGTATAGTAAAACTCACCGGATCCTTCAACTTTGGAGGTAACTTTTGCTGTAAAACTGCACTACATTCCTCTGTCAATGCCACAGTTTCATAATTTTCTAATATTTTCTTCCTAGACAAAATACCCTTCATAAATTTGGCATAACTAGGCATTTTCTCTAGGGCTTCTGCAAATGGAATATTTATTTGAAGTTTCTTGAAAACTTCCAAAAACATAGCGAATTGCTTATCTACTTTCTGTTTTTGGACTCTATAACAACCCGATATTTTCTATATAATTAAATCAGAAATTTTTGTGTATAATTTTTTTATGTATTTATTTTAAAGGAGGAATACGTGAAAGATAAAGTATATGTATTTATGTGATAAATAAAATTTATTTATTACATGAATAATTTCAAATAATTTTCTTAGAATTATTGACCATTATAAATTATATTTTTATAATTAAATTGGTAATAAAAATATTTTTATTTATTTTCTATGAAAATATGATTATTATATTATTTAATAATATATGGAATGATTATTAGAATTATTATAATAATTATTTTATTATATGAATTTTAGTACATATTATTAAGTTAATTATTTTAACTTAATTAATAATGCTATATATGCAAGATAAATCGATATGGAATCCAAACCCTAATTTTAAATTTTGATCAAGGAATGATAATAATAATATAATATTATTTTTATTTTAGTGCTATAAATATATACTGTATATGTGGACTGATAATGGTTGGTCAATTATGGAGTATAATGTCAAAATCCTAGCATTAATTTGTGAAACCCTAATTTAAAACTCAAATTAGAGTTCAAGATTGTTTGTAATTGCGTTAAGGTGATTAATGATATATATTATAAATATTAATCTTAATTAGGAAAAACCTTCATTGTTAGAAACCCTAATTTCTAAAATTAGAAACCCTATTTGTTATGTAGTAACCCTAATTATCAAATGGGAGCCCTAATTGGTAAATTAGCAATCTTAATTATAATTAGTAAAACCTAAACCTAATTTTCAAGTCACCTAAATTAATTAAGAAACCTTAATTTGTATTTTTAGAAACTAAATTTTTATTTTAAAGTCAAATTAGAAATCCTACAAATTCTTTGTGCCAAACCTTAGGGTTAAACCCTAAGGGTCAAACTCTAAGGGTTTGTCAAGTTACAACTTTGCCATTAAAATTGCTAGCCAAAAGACAATATTACCATTTTGTCACATTTTTATTAGATAGCTTGCAAATCTTGCCATGATTTGGGTTGTTCACCAACCCTAGATATCCCATGTGCCAAAATCTTTTCATATCAGCCAAGTAAATTAGCTATGTGCATTGCATCTAAATTATATAAATAGATTAAGTGTAACGCCCGAGAAAATCGGATTTTTATGACAATTAAATTTTTATTTGATTATGTGAATTAAATGAATTTAATTGATTGTTATGTGAGTCAGCTATGTGAAGGTTGTTCTATGACCTAGAATGTGCTAACGTGGTTAGTATTCTGGCTTAGTGCTAGAATTATTTGTTTGGAATTTCCAAGACGAAAATAATTATTTTTCGAGAAATTTCCGTAAAAACACTATTCATCTATTTCTGTTCGGGGAATTATTTTGAAAATTCGAGAAACGCATGATGATAGAATATTGAGATTAGATGGAATATCTGATAATATTTCATTTATGGCAAACGAAGTTTTCGCCTGCGGACTTAAAACCTAAGGGTTGAGTATATTGATTTCCGAGAAGGAAATAATATGCGTAGAAGGAATGGAGTTAGGGTTAATGCGAGTGTTATACATTTATGGTACTATTTAGTATCTATGTATAATACGATGAGTAAATACGAAGTACAATACAATTATTGTACGAGTAGTATACGGAGAGAATACGTGAATTGTACATTTAGAATACGATTTGTATTATAGAATTAAGTTAAGTCTTAATGATTAATTCATTTGTGTTGGATTATGATTAGCCCAATCAATTGAATTAGTAAGCCTAAGGGATTAGTTGGTTAAGTTCAATTTAAGGCCCAATATTAGGTTTGTTAAGCCCAATGCCTTAAAATCGAACCGTGGATCGAACCGGTGGGTTACCGAATGGGTAAAACCCATGGGCCAACCCATGGGATGTCACATGGGGTGGTGGTAAACCACCTTGGTGTCTGAAGCTGTTTGAGGCTTGGTCACCAAGTATTTTACTTGGTGACCACACATGAATAGTAAGGTGGTGATGGTTGTTGTCCATAATGCCCTCCATTCTAGTTTCCTATAAATAGAAAGCTAGGTTGATTCATTTGAGAGATTTCCAAATTGCTAACATTAGATTATTGAGAGAGAAAGAGAGATAGACTTGCAAAACATACACTTTGGAAGCTTGATCTTAGAGTTTTCCAAGAAAGAATACCAAGAGTTCTTAAGGTATAATCCTTACCTTTCATCTCCATCTCTTTTAGATTTTCTTTTATCTTAGAGAATCATAGAATGGGTGGTATATGTCTTATAAGAGGGATTAAAGATGACTTACCATAAATTCAATCTCTACAAGTCTGAGATTATAAATCAAAAGGTTTAATATAGTTTTGAACCATGAAAATATTGTTTGTTGAGATCAATTGTTTATAAACGATTGAACTCCATCAATACGTTAATATATACATCTTGTTTGGTTAGGATGTAGATATGAAATCCATGGAGTATTCCATGTGATTTGGCTTAGAGAACCCTAGTAACGAAGTTATGGCGAATTTTACGTAATTAGACGTTAAACGTCAAAAACGTTGAATTCTGGATTAGAGGTCAAAAGTTGTCGTGAGACTTGAAAATGTTGGTTTTTAATGTCAACACGTGAGATAGGGTGATTAAGAGTTGTGAGTTCGAGAATCGTCGGATTCCGACTTAAAACGAAGAAAACGAGCATTGAACGCTCATTAACGTTTACGAACGTCTAGAAATGGAACTCAATAGTGAATTTTGAGTTATTGGATTTGAAAGTGTCGAATTCTTATATGAACGCATAGAGTATGTCATTTATGACGTGTAGGCTTTTGAACGGAACAAATCGGGTTATAACGAAGAAGTTACGGTCCCGGGAATTTCGCAAAATTTTCAAAAATTGTTAGAAATCTGGTACTAAGGTCTGGAGCCGCGCCATGGACGTATATATAAATTGTCATGTGCATGTACAGTACCCGCATATGGTATTTCTTATCGCTAAATGGCGCCTAAGTATTCACTATTTCATTCTCACGCAGCCGAGACCGGATGTTACGCCTTCGCTAACTGGAGCCACAAATACCACTTGAGTCCCATCTTTAAGATAGGTCGGGCCAAGCAAATACGAGTTCAAGAATGTTGATAGTGACTTAGGTTTTGAACTTCATTTGTTCAGGGACCTAAAGAGGTAATGTTTGTACACTTCATAAGTGTATTAAAGTTATTCCTATACTACCTATACTAAGGTATATGGTATGAAACTTATGGAATGCATGTTAATAACTTAACAACGATGAACAAAGTTGGTACTTTATCAACGATGATCGAGTCCAGTTAATAACGTTGGTTGATTAATAAACTGGGACGAAGGGTAATAAGTCATGTTAACTTTAATAAATTATTAAGTTAACTAGGACTTAGAAGAATAAGAATTTTGTAAGAACAATGTGAACATTTGTTTGTTAGCTAATTACAGTGTGCTATATGAGTATATCATGTAGATTTCTGTAAAGGCTGTGGTCAGTCGATTAAATTATTTGAAGACGCTAAAAGGCAAGTTTTCTTAACGCTTGTCTAACTTCCATGTTAGCCAAATTTTATGTGATTCGTTGAACTGAATTGCAAGACTTGTTTTAAAGAAAAGGTCGATCCCAGATTTTTAACTCGGCTAGACTATTCGTAATATATAGATTGATTGATATTCATATCTTTCTATATAGAAATGTTAACGCTATCCTATGCCAAGTAATTGGTACGGACGTGAAGGTAAGGTTTGTCTATGAACAAACAAAAGTATTTTTCATCGATATTTCGATGGGCATGCGAGTTTGGCCAAAAATATTAAACGTAAATCGTTTAATGAATGAGTGTTGATCAACATAGAGTACTATAGGCTGATCACCTAGAAGTGCTCGTAAGTTATACGGATGAACGGCCTTAGTGCTGCGGACTCCTTTTCAAGTATGAAAACTAAAAGTTATTGTTCATGGTCTATCGACCGATTCAGAATTCCTAATCTATTCTATACTTTGGGAATTGATGTTATGAACTATTAAAGTATTATTGATTCATAATACTTCATAACTATTATTCAGTTATGTTGGAATTGTTATATAATTCACGAATGTGGTATTACTGATATCTTTGATTAAACTTGCTAAGCTGTCATGCTCACTTCTTGCGTGAATTATATAACTGCAGTTAAAGATGAACGTACTATGAATGCCAAGAGAGATAAGGGCAAAGCTAAGATGGATACTTAGTCGTTGTGTAACAGTTTAGAAAGTTTGTATGTATTATACATTATAAACAATAAACGATGTAACCGGTTATGAACCTGGGAAGGATTATACTTTGATTGTAATAAAAAGATAGTAATTACATTCATTTTGTTGTATTTCAATGGAATGATTGTATGGATGTTAAGACAATGAGAGCACCATATATGTCAAGTTGGAAGATACCCGAATTTGGGGGCGTCCACAGCATATAGTTATTCTGACGCCACATGAGGCGAAGTTATGGCGTGTGAGCGATCGCTCGACGCTTAAGCGACAAGGCGACCGCCATGGCGTCTGTAAAAGGCGACAAAGTCGTTTATAATGTGCAATTTATATATTATTTATTTTACTTAACAAATATATTGGCAATAAAATTTTATATACATTAAAACTCAAAACATAACACTATGGAATAACATTAAAGGCATAATTATGTAAATACTTAGCAATAACAATCCAAAAACAACACACTTGATATTAAAAATTAGTAAAAGAAATTGAGAATTCAACAAACACTACCTAGAAAATAAAGTTGCAACCAACCATCACAAATATATAGTCTAAAAACTAACTAATAAAACACCACCATAGAAAGCCAAAATAATGTTTAGACTCTCTACACTAGTCTAGAAACATCATTCAATCAAAATTATCATAGAAAAGGTCATCTTCATCTCTTCCACGAGAACTACTCTCATTCAAAGGCGTAGGTGGTGGTCTTTCTCCAAAATCATCCTCCACATCTTCATCATCATTTGGAATTCCCTCTTCTTCATCAACTTCATTATCGGAGTCGGAATCCATCAACCTTGATTCCCTTGAAGTTGAACCACCACCACGTCGAGAGTATGCCATTAGATTATTACTAGTATTAAAGACGAGCACTCCTTGAAAGATTGCGACCCTCGCGCGTGTTGGATGCACCTATTGCTCGATCCACATCATTCCATGTAAGATCCCCCAGATGAACAACATCGGCATCATTATCGATCCATTCATTACCCCATTCAAAGTCATCAATGACTAATGGATCAAAATTATTGCCAAGTTCACGCCTCTTTTGGAACCTTGAGTCGATCTTTCGATTGTATTGGACATACACCAAGTCACTCAATCGTTTGTGTTCAAATCTATTCCTCTTCTTCGTATGAATCTAAAATAAATAGAACAAAAAATAATAATATTAATGATAAAATTTTAATAATATTGAATGATTTATTACTTTTGAAATTTGAACTAACAATAGAAAGTACTTACAAACTCAAATGTACTCCAATTGCGCTCGCAACTGAAAAAAGAACAACAGAGGCCTAGAATTCTTTTTGCAAACGAGGATAGCTCAATAGCCCGCGCTCCAAAAGCATTCCACCAATCAACTAGCAAACATTTAAAAGAAATATAAATATTTTTAAAGGGAGGAAAGGAAGAATGTATATAAATTATAATCATAATTTAGCTTTTATATATTTATATATATTTGAATATACGTACGAGGATTCTTTATTTT
>CM035156.1:118995909-119088914 GCA_020205615.1 Panax quinquefolius | reverse complement strand
ATGATTCAAGATGTTCCAGAAAGCTAAGAAGAATCTCTATAGTATAATCCAAGTCCTAATCCAAGAACATGAATCTAACATGGTGATAAAAGTCTTACAATCTCCCCTTATTGTATTTGATTGCATATTTTAGTCCAAAAGATGTCTGAATTGCTTTTCATTACTTCATCATGTTAATTTTATGTCATAACCTATAAAATTACATAAAATATATGAAAAGTAACTAAGAAACATAGGTTTAAGCAACTAATTCAAGTAATAGATACCGGATAAGTAGGTATAAAACCTATTTATCAAATACCCCCAAATTTAAACCGTTGCTTGTCCTCAAGCAAAAACACAAAACAACAATGCTATGCAATGCAACTAATCTACATGCTTACAAATCCAGCAGTAATGACAGAAACAAGTCTAATCAACCGGCCTTAGAGAAATCAAGTAAACATGATAATACATCATATCAAAACAAATTAATAATTTCCCAATCAATCATCAAATCTTAGACTGTTATCACTAATATAGTGCGTGTGTGCTCCACAACAATATTAACTGATATAAAATCAAATTTAACACATAACAAGTCTCTTCGAAGGCATCATACAATGTAAACTCAAGAAATCCAAAAATAATCTAAATCCAACTAAATTCAAAGAATTACCAATATTGAGGGTTAACATGGGATACTTATACTTTATTTTTCATCTATGGGAGCTTTTTGTTCTTATTTCCCATTTTATTCATAGCTTAACGAGCTTTCAATTAATAGATACCGAATAAGTAGGTATAAAACCTACTTATCATGGTCCCTGGAGTCTTTAACTCTATCTCCATCCTTTGTAAGTCATACAAAATGGGCCTTTGCATTGACAATATCGCACTTGTACCTGCATACGATCTTTTACTCAATGCGTCAGCTACTACGTTTTCTTTTCCAGGATGGTATTGAATGGTATGATCGTAATATTTTACCAGTTCAAGCCAACGTCGTTGACGCATGTTGAGTTTCTTTTGGGTGAAGAAATATTTGAGGCTTTTATGATCTGTATAGATCTTCACCTTCTCCCCATACAGGTAATATCTTTAGATTTTAAGCGCGAAAACGACTGCTGCAAACTCTAGATCATGAGTAGGATAATTCCTCTCATATTTTGTGAGTTTTCATGAGGCATATGCTATGACTTTCCCATGTTGCATGAGAACACATCCTAAACCTTTGCCTGAAGCATCGCTATATATAACAAATCCCTCCGAACCAGATGGTATTGTCAGAACAGGTGCTAAAATTAGTCTCCTCTTGAATTCTTGAAAACTCTTCTCACATTCCTCGATCCAACCGAATTTTGTATCTTTTTGAGTCAACTAAGTTAATGGAGTAGCGATTCGAGAAAAACATTCCACGAATCTCCGATAATAAAAAGCTAATCCTAGAAAGCTACGTATTTTGGTTACTGACTTAAGTTGCTCCCAGCTTTGAATTGCTTCAATCTTCGTTAGGTCAACAGATATTCCATGATTTGACACCACATGCCCAAGAAATGCTACTTCCTCAAGCTAGAACTCGCATTTATTCAACTTGGCCTATAGCTTGTTTTCATGAAACTTTTGGAGTATCAGCCTCAAGTGCTGCTCATGATCCTTGTGGCTTTTGGAGTATATGAAGATGTCATTAATAAAGACAACCACAAAATGATCTAAATATTCCTTGAATACTTGGTTCATCATATCCTTGAAGGCAGCAAGAGCATTAGTCAATCCAAAAGATATGACTAGAAATCGTAAAGCTCGTACCGAGTTCTTAAAGCAGTCTTTGGAATGTCATAAATTTTAATCTTTAACTAATGATATCCGGAACGAAGATAGATCTTTGAAAATAATTTGGCGCCTTGTAACTTGTCAAATAGGTCATCAATGAGAGGCAACGAGTACTTATTTTTTACGGTGACATGATTCAACTCCCGATAATCAATACAAAGTCGCATACTCCCATCTTTCTTCTTTATGAACAGAACAGGAGCACTCCAAAGAGAAGTACTAGGATGAATGAAACCGATGCCTAATAGTTATTGTAGTTGGGTTTCTAACTCTGGAAGTTTAATAGGAGCCATTCAATATGGGGTTTTAGAAATGGGTTTTCCATCGGGTTCATTGTAATGCCCGAGAAAATCGGATTTATATGAGAATTAAATTTTTTATTTGATTATGTGAATTAAATGAAATTAATTGATTAATAATGTGAGTAAGTTATGTGAAGGTTGTTCTATGACCTAAAATGTGCAAATGTGGCTAGTATTCTAGCTACGTGCTAGAATTAATTGTTTTGAATTCCCAAGACGAAAATAAATGTTTTCTGAGAAATTCCCGTAAAAATACTATTCATCCCGTTTTACTCGGAATTAAGGTTTGAAATTCGAGAAACGCATAATGATAGAATATGAAGATGAGATGGAATATCTTATAATATTTCATTTATGGCAAACTAAGTTTTTCGTCATGACTTAAAACCTAAGGGTTGAGTAGAATGATTTTAGAGAAGGAAATGAGAAGCGTATAATGAATTACGATAATGATAAAGCGTATATTATACAAGTATGATACTATTTAGTATCTATGTATAATATAAGAGTTAATACAATAAGTACAATACGATTATCGTATGAGTATTATATGAGAGAATAGTTGAATTATACGTGTAGAATATGATTGGTGTAATGGGCTTAGAATCAGGACATAGTATAATCCAATTGAGTTGGATTATATCAAGCCAAAGTGATTAATTATATTGAGCCCAAGTAATTATGATTTAAAAGCCCAATGTTAGAATTAATTAAGCCCGATCCAAGAAACCGAACCGTGGATCGAATCGGTGGGTCACTGAATGGGTAAAACCCATGGGGCAACCCATGGGGATGACCCATGGGCATGGTGGGCCGGACACTTGGTGTGATAGTAAAGGTAACTACTTGATCACCATGTATTTTACTTAGTGATAAAGTAGTGAATAGTAAGGAGGTTGAACAAATGACTAAAAAGCCCTCCCTATTGTTTTCCTATAAATAAGAAGCATATGTTGGCCATTTTGTGATTTTTCAAAGAACATTCAACATATATTGAGAGAGAGAAAGAGCTAGACTTAATCAACCATTTCACTTTGAAGCTTTTCCTTAGAGTTTCTATCAAGAACACAAAGATCGTTAATGTAATATTCCTTAATAATAGTTTCCATCTCTTTTGATTTCTTTAAGTATGAAGAATTATAAATTGGTGGAGTATGCCACTTATTGAGGAATTAGGATGGCTTGTAATATGTAAAATCTTTATAAGTCATGAAGAAATGGAAATCGTAAGGGTTGACGTAAGTTTTAAACCGTAGAAAATATTGGATTTTTGAGGTTGGTTGTTGATGAACAATTAAACTCCATAAATGTTAATATATGTGCATTTTGCTTGGTTAGGATGTAGATATGAAATTAATGGAGTATTCCATGAGATTTGGCTTATAGAACATTAGTAATGAAGTTACGGTGAATTTTATGGAATTAGACATTAAATGTCGAAAACGTAGAAATTTCGGATTGGTAGTAGAAAGTTGTTGTGAGACTTGAACACATTGGTTTTCAATGTCAACACGTGAGATAGGGTATTTAAGAGTCATGGACTCAAGAATCGTTAGTTTCCGACCTAAAACGAATAAAACGAGTATTGAACGCTCATTAACGTTTAACTAACGCACGAAAATGAACTTAATAGTGAATTTTAAGTTAACGGATTCGAAACTAAAAAATTCTTATATAAACACGTAGAGTGTGTAATTTATGAGTTGTAGGCTTTTGAACGGACCAAATCGGACTTATAACGAAGAAGTTATGAATCCGGGAACCTCACTAAAATTTTTAACTGTCAAAATTTTTTCGGTGTTGAGGGTCCGGCGCCATTGCCGTAAAAGGCTTAATGTGCGCATCGCAGTCATGCAGACAAAGATTGTTATAATTCATGAAGAGTGGCACCGCAGTGCCACTCATGTGAAAGAGTGCATAACGCCGCAACACCGTAATCGACTCATTATCGCAGATCAGCCAGCAAATGCCAAGGTTAGGTTTATAAAGCCACGCCGCTACCAAGGTAGGTTTTGTTAGAGAAGCTAGGTTTTGAACTTCAACTATTTTGAGACCTATATGAGTTGAGTTTATATACTCAATGAATGTACTAAGACTATTCCTAGGTTACATATACTGGTGTATATGGTAATGAATTTTGAAATTTAACGTAAGTTGTGAACGAAGAACACAAAGTGTTATTAATGAACCATAATCGATAAACAACATTAATACTTCACCAATGAGGATAGAGTCTGATTAATAATGTTAGATTGTTAATAAGTTGGATGAAGGGTAATAAGTCGAATTGACTTTATTTATGATATAAAGTTAACTAAGATATAGAAGAGAAAGAATTGGTAGAAATAATGTGAGTAATTGTTTGGTAGCTAATTATATTGTGCTATGTGAATATATCATGTAGATTTATAAAGGTTTGAGAGCAATCGATTAAGTTATTTGAAGCTTATTTGAAAGGCAAGTTTTCTTAACGCTTGTCTAACCTTCAAGTTAGTCAAGTTTTATGTGATTCATTGTACTAAATTGCATGACTGATTTTAAAGAAAGGGTCAATGCCAGTTTTAACTCGGCTAGACTATTCGTAAGATATAGATTGATTTGTCTACATATCTTTCTATATAGAAATGATAACGCTATCCTATGCCAAGTAATTGGTACGGATTCGAAGGTAAGGTTTGTCTATGAACAAACAAAAGTATTTTTTTTTCATCGATTATTCGATGGGCACGCGAGTTTGCCAAAACTTAAACGTAAATACGTTTAATGGATAAATGTTGATCAACATAGAGTACTATAGGCTAATCACCTAGAAGTGCTCGTAAGTAATGTCAGATGTACAACCTTAGTGATGTGATGTCCTTTTCAAGTATGAAAACAAAAAGCTATTGTTCATGGTCTATCGACCGGTTCAGAATTCCTAATATATTCTATACTTTGGGAATTAATGATATGAATTGTTAAAGTATTAATGTTTCATGATACTTCATAACTATTTGTTCAATTATGTACATTTTGTCATATAATTCACAAATGTGGTATTGATATTATCCTTTGTTAAACTTGTCGAGCTTGTTATGCTCACTTCTTGCGTGAATTATATGTTTGCAGTTAAGGCTGAACGTACTGAGAATGCTAAGAGAGATAAGGGCAAAGATAAGATGGATAATTAACCATCATGTAATAGATTAGTATGTTTGTACGTATTATAGCTTACAAACAACAAACAATGTAATCAGTTTATGAATCTGGGAAAAGATTTCACTTTGATTATAATAAAAAAGATAGTAATTACATTCATTATGTTGTATTTCAATGGAATGATTGTATAGTTATGAGTACAGTGTAACACCATATGTCGGGTTGGAAGATACCCGAATTTGGGAGCATCACAGGTTGGTATCAAAGCATTAGGTTATTAAACTTAAGGGGGGAAGAACCTTAGGCTAATAACCTCGTAAGGAAGGTAAAGTTCGAAGAAAAAAATTCAAGTCAAATGAATTAATAAGGTATTGAGAAAACTCAGTACCGAAAGATTAAAAAGATGGAAATTAATCTTAAAAAAATTAAATGTGATTTGTGCTTATACTATTGTGTATTATGAACTAATCAACGTGTTATGTGTTTTATAGATGTCAAACGATAGCTTGATGTTTAGAGACATTCACGTGATAAGTGAAGAGCCGGTGAACCAAGTGGAGATAGTACCTATGCCAGTGGTGGAGGTACCCATAGTGGTTTTGGAAGACTCTGATATAGAAGAGTACATTTTTGAGGAGGAGTACTCCGAGGAAACAATGGGCATAGCATCATATTTGAATATAATAATTGACATGGAGGAGGAGATAGAGGTAACATCGATTAATACGGTGGTACCTACTCAGAAGCCAACACCTCCGGATGCAATGAGATCATTGTACCTAGTAGTGTAGGATAGGAATATGCATCTGCGCACTGTGGTGCAGATACAGAATGAGGAGATAACTCCCTATATGAGGCGAAGGAATCTGCAGAGGCGGATTTTGAGTCGGAGCACGATGAGAAAGTGCTGATGACGGATAAGGCGAGGGATTATAAGAAAGAGGTCATAAAGCTTCGAAAGAAACTAGTTGAAAAAGACCAGAAGATAGGTAGGATGTCATACATCCACAAAAGCGCTCATGAGGATTTCAAGCTGAAAATTGCTTGTTATTCTATTGAGTCAGGGCAGACTCGACATACCATTAGTCAAGATATTATTTCAATTTTAGCAAATCAGAAAAATGAGAATGTCGTACGGCAGTGTTAGTAGATCGTTAGATCTTTTTGTATTTATGTAGTGACATAAAACCCTCTTTTGTATAATTAAAGGGTAGTCTTTTTATAAATCCCATTTTTTGTAGAAGTCAATCGCGGGATAATAATGTAATAGCTTTTTGGCTAAGGAAGTAAAGTGTAAATAGTTTTGACTTTGAAAGCATATTAATATAATGAAGTTTTTATTTAATGTGCTTGTTGTGGTATGAGTTGTTATCTGAGAATGATAACTAAGAAGTTAAATAGATAATAATGAAACTTTATTTATTTAATCAGAATTATGCCGCCAAGAAGGAGACAACGTAACCACGAGGTCGAGTTTCCTAATGAAAATCAGGGGGGGGGTCCTAATAACCCTATGTAAGAGTTCATTAATTTATTAACGGTAGCATTTAACCAAGTTGGGGGAGGAATTCATGTAGCACCTGGGGTAGCAAGAACAACTACCATTAAGGAATTTAAGAGTGTGGGTCCTCTGGAGTTCCGATGATTGATGGACCCTTTAGAGGCCCAGACATGGGTAAAAGAGATAGAAAAGGCATTTATTATTACAAACGTGGGTGAGGTGCAAAAGACTTCTTTTGCGACTTACATGATGAAAGGGGAAGCCAACTACTAGTGGGAGGCTCACCAGGGTGGGGCTAGGACAGAGGCCGTTACATGGGAATAGTTCAAGAAGGTATTCTTCGAGAACTACTTCCCTACTAGCATGCAAGGTAGGATGGAGATTAAGTTCTTAGAACTTAAACAAGGGGATATGACATTTCCCTAGTATGCTGCTAAATTCAATGAACTGGCGATATTCGCTCCACATCAGGTGGACACAGAAGAGAGAAAGGGTCGTAGGTTTGAGCAGGGATTGAAACCCTGGCTCTACAATAGGATATCGGTGTTTCAGAGTGCTTCCTATGGGACCATTCTGGAAAAAGAGATAATAGCGGAAGGTGGTGGTGAGGCATTATCTCAGTATCACAAAGAAAGAAAGAACAAGAATAAAGTAGAGGGAGGAAATAAGGCAGAAGTTGCCAGCAGTAGTGGCAATATGCCTAAGAGGAAGAGTTTTAACCCTGGGAATACTGGGGTAAAGCAAGGATATCCTAAACGTATGACGGAGGCATGCAAGACATGCGGAAAGACTCATATGGGAGTCTGTTTAAAGGGGAAATCAGTTTGCTACAACTATGGGCAGAAGGGACATTTATCACCCAACTGTCCTAACCCTAAGAAAAACCATGGGTGTTTTATATGTGGATCGTTGGACCACATGGCAAGAAATTACCCAAAGAAAGGGTTAGAGGGTAATAAAGGTTCTGGTAGTGGTAAATTAGGCATTACTGGACCAACACCATCTGTAGGTAGACCCTCAGCCCATACTTTTTAATATTACTGTCCAAGATGCGGTTGCATCATCGGATGTAGTAGCAGGTATCATTCCAGTCAATGAAATAAATGCTTATTTATTATTTGACTCGGGTGCTACTTATTCTTTTATAGCATGTGAATTTACTCAGCGATTAGGTTTAATCCCTGAAAAGTTAGCAATGCCTTTAGACGTTAAGGTAGCAAACGAAGAGTTAATCCCCATTGAACATATTCATAAGGATTGTTGCGTAGATATTAGAGGTAATAACTTAACAGTAGATTTGGTACCGATAAGGTTAAAAGTATTTGATGTAATTCTTGGTATGGATTGGTTGATTAACCATAAGGCAATAATAGATTTCCATAGGAAAAGTGTGAACCTTTAGCTTTCTTAGAAGACCAAAGTAGTGTTCTTCGATAGTAAATCACCGAGATGCTCTTGTTGTCTATCGATGACACATGCTATGAAGATGTTGAGAAAAGGGTGTGTAGGTTACCTGTGCCATGTTGTGGATACCCAAAGAGTGGGAACATCCTTAGACCAGATACCCATAGTTCAAGAGTTCGCAGATGTATTTTCGGAGGAATTATCGAGTATTCCACCGGATAGGGAGGTTGAGTTTGTTATTGATCTGTTACCGGGTACGACTCCAGTTTCAAGGGCACCATATCGGATGGTGCCAGTTGAGATGAAGGAGTTAATGGTTTAATTACAAGAACAATTAGACAAGAAGTACATTCAACCGAGTTTGTCTCCTTGGGGAGCACCGGTATTGTTTGTAAAGAAAAAGCATGGGTCGTTAACACTTTGTATCGACTATCAAGAGTTGAATAAGTTAACGATTAAGAATAAATACCCGTTGCCCACGATCGATGATCTATTTGATCAGTTGAAAGGGGCAAAGTATTTTTCAAAGATAGATTTGTGCACGGGGTATCATCAGTTAAAAGTGAGGAAAGAGGATGTACCTAAGACAGCGTTCAGAACTCGTTATGGTCATTACGAGTTTCTGGTGATGTCGTTTAGGTTGACTAATGCGCCAGCCGCATTTATGGATATGATGAACAGAGTGTTCAAACAATATTTGGACAAGTTTGTCGTAGTGTTCATTAATGATATTCTAGTTTATTCAAAGACGCCCGAAGATCATTTTGAACATTTAAGGATAGTGTTGGAAACACTACGGAAGGAAATGTTGTATACAAAATTTATAAAGTCTGAATTTTGGCTTGAACGAGGCAGTTTCTATAACATGTTATTGATAAAGATGGCATTTTCGTGGATCCAGCAAAAGTAGAAGCAGTTAATGAGTGGGAGCAACCGAAAACGCCAACTGAGGTCAGGAGTTTTCTGGGGTTAGCGAGATACTATATAAGGTTCATCCAGGACTTTTCTAAAATAGCTACTCCGTTGACTAATCTCACCAGGATGTCGGTGAAGTATGTGTTAACTGAAAAATGTGAGAACAGTTTTCAGGAACTAAAGAAGAGGTTAAGTGAGGCACATGTATTGTCCTTACCAGATGATATAGGGAACTTTATAGTGTATAGCGATGCTTCGCATAAAGGACTGGGTTGTGTGCTCATGCAGCATGATAAGGTCATTGCATATGCGTAACGTCAATTAAAGGATTATGAGAAGGCCTATCCTACTCATGATCTGAAATTGGCAGCTATAGTTTTTGCCTTGAAGATATGGAGGCATAATCTATACGGTGAGAAGTGTGAGATATACACGGACCACAAAAGTCTAAAATATATCTTCACACAGAAGGAGTTGAATATGAGACAGAGAAGGTGGTTAGAATTAATAAAAGATTACGACTGTGATATCTTATACCACCCGGGAAAAGCAAATGTAGTAGCCAATGCACTAAGTTGGAAGGGTAGAGAGAAATTGTCAATGTTAACAACTCAGAATGAGTTGGTAACAGCGATGACAAGAATGGAATTAGAAGTTATATTACCAGAGGAAGCATAGGAGAGATTATTTTCCATGGAGACTTACTCGACTATAGTGGAACAGGTTAAAGGAGTACAATTGAACAACGAAGAATGCGAGCAGATGAAGAAGAGGATAGAAGATGAAGAAAAGATTAAGTATAACCTTGATAAGGAGGGATTACTTCACTTTGAAGGAAGAATTTGGGTTCAAAATAATTCTAAATGAAAGGAGGAGATAATGATGGAGGCCCATAGTTTGAGGTACTCGATACATCCCGATAGTACGAAGATGTATCAAGACCTTCATCAGAACTTTTGGTGGCCAAACATGAAAAGGGAGATAGCAAAATATGTTAGTAGGTGCTTAACTTGTCAAAAAGTTAAGGCTGAACACCAACGACCGAACGGGTTATTGCAATCATTAGAAATTCCAGAGTGGAAATGAGAGCACATCACAATGGATTTTGAGGTGGGACTACCAACAACAAGGAAGGGATATGACGCTATATGGGTGATAGTGGATTAATTAACAAAATTGGCTCATTTTCTACCAATAGGAGTTAGGTATAACCTAGAACAATTATCTAAGCTGTATATCAAGGAAATTATTTCCAGACATGGAGTACCTATTTCGATTGTGTCAGATCGTGATCCACGATTCACATCAAACTTTTGGAGGAGTTTGCAAGAGCAAATGGGAACACAGTTAAGATTGAGTACGACGTATCATCCTCAGACGGATGGGTAGAGTGAACGTACAATTCAAACACTTGAAGATATGTTAAGATCTTGCGTTATGGATTTCAAACGAAGTTGGGACGACCATCTACCGTTGGTGGAATTTACGTACAAAAATAGTTTTCACGCTAGTATAGGCAGCACGCCTTATGAAGCGTTGTATGGAAGGAAGTGTCGAACTCCATTGTGTTGGGATGAAATGGGTGAACGTCGGATGTTGGGACCTGAGATGGTACAGCAAACAGCGGACATGGTAAAGCTAATACATACTTGATTAGCAGCGGCTCAAGATAGGGAGAAGAAGTATGCTGATCCTCATAGAGAAAAGAGAGAATTCGATGTAGGATCGTATGTCTTTCTGAAGGTATCACCTTGGAAGGGGAAGATACATTTTGGGAAGAAAACGAAGTTAAGTCCAAGGTTTATAGGACCTTTTGAGATTTTATGAAAGGTAGGAGATGTATCTTATGAAGTAGCTTTACCTCTAGAAATGGAATGCATTTACAATGTGTTTCATGTGTCTGTGTTGCGTCCTTATAAACTGCACTATAAACACGTAATAGAGTATGAATCTATCTAGATAGAGAAATATTTATCGTATGAAGAACTTCCAAATCAAATTGTTGATAGGAAGGAACAAGTTTTAAGAAATAAGATAATACCTTTAGTGAAGGTGATATGGAAAAACCACAATGCTGAAGAAGCAACGTGGTAACTTGAAAGTAAAATGAAAGAATGTAACGCCCAAGAAAACTGGATTTATATGAGAATTAAATTTTTTATTTGATTATGTGAATTAAATGAATTTAATTGATTAATAATGTGAGTAAGCTATGTGAAGGTCGTTCTATGACCTAGAATGTGCGAATGTGGTTAGTATTCTGGCTACGTGCTAGAATTAATTGTTTTGAATTTCCAAGATGAAAATAAATGTTTTCTGAGAAATTCCCGTAAAAACACTATTCATCCATTTCTGCTCAGGAATTAGGTTTGAAATTCCGAGAAACGCATAATGATAGAATATGAAGATGAGATGGAATATCTAATAATATTTCATTTATGGCAAACGAAATTTTCGCCTGCGAACATAAACCCTAAGGGTTGAGTAGAATGATTTCCGAGAAGGAAATGAGAAGCGTATAATGAATTACGATAATGATAAAGCGTACGTTATACAAGTATGATACTATTTAGTATCTATGTATAATACGAAGAGTTAATACAAAGTACAATATGATTATCATACGAGTATTATACAGAGAGAATACGTGAATTATACGTGTAGAATATGATTGGTGTAATGGACTTAGAATTAGGACTTAGTATAATCCAATTGAGTTAGATTATATCAAGCCTAAGTGATTAATTATATTGAGCCCAAATAATTATGATTTAAAAGCCCAATGTTAGAATTAATTAAGCCCAATCCAAGAAACCGAACTGTGGATCGAACCGGTGGGTCACCGAATGGGTAAATCCCATGGGGAAACCCATGGGGATGACCCATGGGCATGGTGGGCCGGCCACTTGATGTGAAAGTAAAGGTAACTACTTGATCACCAAGTATTTTACTTGGTGATGAAGTAGTGAATAGTAAGGAGGTGGGACAAATGACCAAAAAGCCCTCCCTATTATTTTCCTATAAATAAGAAGCATATGTTGGCCATTTTGTGATTTTTCAAAGAACATCTAACATATATTGAGAGAAGGAAAGAGCTAGACTTAATCAACCATTTCACTTTGAAGCTTTTCCTTAGAGTTTCTATTAAGAACACAAAGATCGTTAAGGTAATATTCCTTAATAATAGTTTCCATCACTTTTGATTTCTTTGACTATGAAGATTAATAAATTGGTGGAGTATGCCTCTTATGGAGGAATAAGGATGGCTTGTAATATGTAAAATCTTTAAACCGTAGGAAATATTGATTGTTGAGGTTGATTGCTGAGGAACAATTAAACTCCATCAATGTTAATATATGTGCATTTTGCTTGGTTAGGATGTAGATATGAAATCAATGGAGTATTCCATGAGATTTGGCTTATAGAGTACTAGTAATGAAGTTATGGCAAATTTTACGGAATTAGACATTAAACGTCAAAAACGTAGAAATTCTAGATTGGTAGTCAAAAGTTGTCATGAGACTTGAACACATTGGTTTTCAATGTCAACATATGAGATAGGGTATTTAAGAGTCATGGACTCAAGAATCGTCGGATTATGACTTAAAATGAAGAAAATGAGTATTGAACGCTCATTCACATTTAACGAACGCACGAAAATGAACTTAATAGTGAATTTTGAGTTAACAGATTTGAAATTGAAAAATTCTTATACGAATGCGTAGAGTATGTAATTTATGAGTTGTAGGCTTTTGAACGGACCAAATCGGACTTATAACGAAGAAGTTATGAATCCGGGAAGGTCACCAAAATTTTTAACTGTCAAAATTTTCTGGTGCTGAGGTCTGGCGCTAGACAAGGCTTAATGTGGTGTCAGAAGGCAAGTACAATGTTATAACCGATCAAGAGAGTGGCGTTATACCATCATTTGGAATTGGGACTCGATTCAAAAATCGGACGTAGAATCGAAATCAGCGCAAAGCCAAGGTTAGGTTTATAGCCATGCTTTGACGCCAAGTAAGGGTTTTGTTAGAGAAGCTAGGTTTTAAACTTCAATTGTTCTGAGACCTATATGAGTTGAGTTTATATACTCAATGAATGTACTAAGACTATTCCTAGGTTACATATACTGGTGTATATGGTAATAAACTTAGAAATTTAACGTAAGTTGTGAACGAAGAACACAAAGTGTTATTAATGAAACATAATCGGTAAACAACATTGGTACTTCACCAATGATGATAGAGTCCAGTTAATAATGTAAGATTGTTAATAAGCCAGGATGAAGGGTAATAAGTCGAATTGACTTTATTTATGATATGAAGTTAAGTAAGATATAAAAGAGAAAGAAATTGGTAAAAACAATGTGAGTAATTGTTTGGTATCTAATTATAGTGTGCTATGTGAATATATCATGTAGATTCTGTAAAGGCTGAGAACAGTCGATTAAGTTATTTGAAGACGCTAAAAGGAAAGTTTTCTTAACGCTTGTCTAACCTTCAAGTTAGTCAAGTTTTATGTGATTCATTATACTGAATTGCATGACTAATTTTAAAGAAAGGGTCAATACCAGTTTTAACTCGGCTAGACTATTCGTAAGATATAGATTGATTTGTCTACATCTCTTTCTATATATAAATGATAACGTTATCCTATGCCAATTAATTGGTACGGATTCGAAGGTAAGTTTTGTCTATGAACAAACAAAAGTATTTTTCATCGATTATTCGATGAGCACGTGAGTTTGCCAAAACTTAAATGTAAATACGTTTAACGGATGAATATTGATCAACATAAAGTACTATAGGTTGATCACCTAGAAGTGCTCGTAAGTAATGTCGGATGTACAACCTTAGTGTTGTGATGTCTTTTTCAAGTATGAAAACGAAAAGCTATTGTTCATGGTCTATCGACCGGTTCAGAATTCCTAATCTATTCTATACTTTGGGAATTGATGATATGAATTGTTAAAGTATTACTGTTTCATGATACTTCATAACTATTTGTTCAGTTATGTACGATTTGTCATATAATTCACGAATGTGGTATTGATATTATCCTTTGTTAAACTTGTTGAGCTTGTTATGCTCACTTCTTGCATGAATTATATGTTTGCAGTTAAGGCTGAATGTACTGAGAAT
The DNA here is from genome assembly GCA_020205615.1 of Panax quinquefolius. Classification (NCBI taxonomy): domain Eukaryota; kingdom Viridiplantae; phylum Streptophyta; class Magnoliopsida; order Apiales; family Araliaceae; genus Panax; species Panax quinquefolius. The sequence continues at coordinate 119,074,701 of CM035156.1, read as the reverse complement.
GCTAAGAGAGATAAGGGCAAAGCCAAGATGGATAATTAATCATCATGTAATAGATTAGTATGTTTGTACGTATTATACCTTACAAACAACAAACGATGTAATCGGCTTATGAACCTGGGAAATGATTTCACTTTGATTGTAATAAAAAAGATAGTAATTACATTCATTATGTTGTATTTCAATGGAATGATTGTATAGTTATGAGTACCGTGTAGCACCATATGTCGGGTTTGAAGATACCCGAATTTGGGTGCGTCACATTCATAGTCAATACAAAACTCAATTTCACACTCTAGGGGGTAGGCCAGGATGTTCTTCATGGAATACGTCAGGAAATTTATTAAAAATAGAAATATCACTCAAATCTGACATATTTTTGTTTAAATCCGTGACATGGGCTGAGAAAGCTTGACATCCGTTTTTCAATAAACGAATGGCTTTATTGCTTGATATGATAGTGATTGACTTTAGTGGTTTGGTTGCTTAAATTCGCATAATAGGTTGGTTAGGAATATAAAAGCTAACAACCTTACAAAAACAATCAATTTTAGCATGATGAGTAGTTAACCAATCAATCCCTAAAATCACATCAAATGCAAGTATTTTCAAAGAGATAAGATCGACAGGTAACGTGAGGGTGCCGATTTGAATAAAACAAGATTTATAAATAGTGGATGTAATGAAGGTTTCTCCCAACAGAGTTTCCACAGATAAGTCAAATTCTAATTTCTCCAGAGTCAAATTTAAATGTTAAGCGCAAATAGGAGAAATAAAAGAATTTGTAGAACTAGTATCAAATAAGGTATAGACTTCGCAAGAGTTTATGATTAGCTTACCCATGATAACTTCATTCAGGTTCCTTACTTTTTAGGAGGTCACGACAAATGCTCTCCCTTGAACTATCGACTTTGACTTGTCTGGGACGGCCTTTGGTGTCTCCATCCCAGCTGGACTTGACTTCACTAAATGACAAAATTGGGCTAGGTGACCTTCTCTCCCGCAGTTGTAACACGCTTTGGGTTGCTGCCTACAGTTTGGACTGATGTTTCCTTCCCCTCAGCATTTGTAGCATACGACTGGTGGTCATTCTCCTTCTTTAACAATGGGTGTTGGTGTTGCTATCTTTCCATCATTATTGAACCTTCTCTTCTTGAAATTTTCAGTTCTATTATCTTGGCCAGGATTACCACCGAAGTGGTTACCATTTCTGGCTTGTTGATTTCCTCCACGTTTGTTGTCACCGCTTCGATGACTGCTACCATTGGTATTATCGTTTTGTCGATTGCTATCTCTTGGTTGGGTTGACTCATTATCGCGCTCCAATATTTAAGCCATATTCACAACATCTGAATACAAGCAAAGTTTGTTAGAAATGAGGTATTGACGTATTTCAGGTTTCAAACCTCACAGAAACATTCGCATCATTCGCTCCTCATTATCAACCAAATGGGATACAAACTGGGATAACTTCGCAAACTTAGCCTCGTATTGCGACATGGTCATATTATTTTGCTCCAGCTTGTTAAATTCTACCTCCTTCATGTGACGAATACTTTCAGGAAAGTACTTGTCATTTAACAATTCTTGGAACTTCTCCCAAGACATTTTCAATGCGGCAGGCTGAGTACATTTTACAGATTTCCACCAATGATTTGCCTCTCCCTGCATCATGAAGGTTACAAAGGGAAACTTTTGTTCCATGGAGCATCCCAAGACATCAAATATCTTGGTGATCTGCTTAATCCATGTCTCTGCCTTAAGTGGTTCTGGCTTTCCTAAAAACTCTGGTGGTCCCAGCTCCTTGAATTGCTTAGCAGTGACCAACCATGAGTTACCAGTGTTTCCACCTGCATTTTTTATAGGAGTTTCTTATGTTGCCTGAATTGCAATAAACCTCTAAACATCCCATCATTCATCATTTAGTCGGTGTTGTTGTTTACCTGAGGATTATTGCCTTCCTGATGTAAATTATCATGGTTATTTATCGGTGGTGACTCAACGGTCTCATGTGCTTCATTGCTTATCTCAACATTTTTAGATGTCATTTTTAAAAACACTGTCACAAAACAAAAGTTAATTGACATACCACATATTTCCCTATATTCTGACCGACCAATTAAATAACAAATAAGCTTAGGTAGGTCATACTAGCGAAGGATTTACTCGTCTCTCCCCTCCTAGTTCTAGTCTTAAATCTCAGCCAGTGATCATAGCCCTAAGCTTTGATACCAACTGTGACACTCCCAAAATAGGTGTACACAACCTATTCTGAGTCACCAAATACATGGTACAAAATTTAAATATAAACTTCATTAATATAATACGACAAACGTAAGCTGAGAATTTTAACACGAATACTGTCTCGTAGATAATATCCAAACTCAAATGGAGTCCTCATTACAATTATTATCACACTATTTTATAAAATAGTTAGGACTACTATAGCCACCATCTCGGACCATCACTCTGTTCCCAAACTACTCCCAGCTATATTCTCATTTTCTAAAGAGAAAAATGAAAGTAAAGGGTGAGCTCAACTAGCCCAGTAAAGAATATTATGACTAAGATAATGCAGAAAAAATTATCGTTAGCCTTCAACAGTGTATAACTGATAGAATATAATAGACAACAAGTCTAACTGCAGCGGAACAAGCAATCCATTAGAAGAGTCAAGAAGAGCATAATATCTACTATCTTCTATGATTTAAAAGTTCATCATCAATATTTTATCATTGTAACACAGCTCAATAAATAATCCACATCATCAAATTATCTATGCACTACGGGCCAAGGATATTCATTAGTATCACATTTATGAATTATCCATGCACTACGGGCAAAGGATATTCATTATTATCATATCCATGAATTATCCATGTACTACGGGCCAAGGATATTTGTTAGTATCACCAATGGTTATGATCATGCTAACAACTGTCCATCAATGCACTACGGGCCAATGCTGACTTTTACCACATCATTTGTAACATTACAGGTCATGATTATACCGATAAATAATTTTTCGTCATAATCATACCAATCAACAGTCCATCTATGCACTAAGGGTCAAAGATGACTTTTATCACAATATAAGCATGAGGATGATGACAATGATATAAAAATTCAATGAAGTGAGTGAAAGCAAGGATAAATTTTAAATATTTATAAATCAATTTATTAAGAGTTCAAGAATGTCCAAATTATCAACATGATAACTACTTTGTGGAGTAAAATTCAAGAATAATATTGTATCAAAAATAATTTAGACAGAAATGAAATCAATTTTTGTCATAAATAGTACCTCGGGTGAATAGTACCTGAGTGAATAGTACCCCATGAATAGTACTTCAGGAATAGTACCCCGTGAATAGTACCCCGACATGAAAAGATTAAAAATTAACAAGAATGTTTAGAATAATAATTTCGTGAAAAGATACTAGATGAAGCAGAAATTTCAAGGATATTCTATTAATTTTAAGGAGTATAGAAGCAATACTTATCATCATGAGTGTAGAATTCAGAATATAAAACGAAATAATATTACTTACATACTACAGAGTATGGAAGAAAATATTATTTCTTACGAATACTGAACAAAATAATATCAATTATCTTAAAAAGGAGAGTACTCTGAATGGTATAGCGGGAATATTCTTGAAGATAACTTGTATTATTTTCTACACTCAAAGCTTCCTTAAACTCTAAAGAAATACACTCAATATAATAGAAAAAGAATTCTCTGATTCTGGTGTAATTTTTAATTCTAAACTAAGCATCATATTTATAGGAGAATGGTAGGGCACTATTTGAATTTAGAAAATTATGGGTGAACAATCGAAGAAAATCACGGGCGTTCGGCTGAAAATTTTCTGATTTACTATGTTGCACTATGTAGTACTATGCAATACTATGCACAATAAAATATTCTAATAAAATAAAACTTATATAATATATATATATATATATAATTAATAAAACGAAACTGAGATAACTTTCTACTGACAATTTTGAAAAATAGGTAAGTGGGGGTCCATGTAATAAACCAAATTTACAACAAATACTTCATGACAAACCCCTTTATTTATCTTAATTCACTTGGCTTCTCAAATCACATTTTTAACAACATTTATTCATCATTAATATTATAACTCACAATATTAACAACCAAATCATTCCCATGAAAGAGGGGGCATTCCGATAAGTACTTCTCCTTATTGGCGCGTAATTAGGTGGCAAAACCCCTTTTCTCGACAGAACTTTCTAGACATCGTCAATAATACAAATAATAATATGAATAACTTTGTCGTCTCAATTATTGATTTAATAATATAAAATATTATACAGATGTTATTGTGACATTAAGTGAATCAATAATATGAGATACTATGCATCAATATTTATTTGTACAAGATTATTGTTCTATATTTTTGAAGTTTAATTTTGAAGTTTATATAAGTCATTTGTAGTTTATAAGTTTAGGTAGTTTAGTTTAGTTGTAAAACGTTGAATTATGAGTTGATTATGATATATGTTGTTGCTGGTTGTTGGATGTAGTTGTAATATAGGTTGAAAATTATTGTATGTATTGTGGTGCTAAACAGGTTTCAAGCACAAAAAATGTGGTTTAAAATCCTGGAAAATGCAAAAGCAAAATAAATCTGAAATATATATATATATATATATATATATAATTCTGACGAAATAACCTAAATTCGACAAAAGTTCTGTCAAAAATATTGCATTCAATTAATTTTAAAAAATGCTATTAATATAAATAATTTATTTTATCGCTGTTAATTCTGACGGAACTATGGTTATGTCTGACGGATAGTTCCTTGAAAATAAAAAAGACCAGGTTTTCGTTCCTGTCCACATGGCAAGATGTACTCAACGTAATTTTTATGTTGAGATAACTTCCGTCGAACATACGTTATTTCTGACGAACTTTCTGACAGAAATAATTCCCTCGGGAATAATTATTTTTGATCGAATAATCGACTAAAATAAGCTCGACGACATTATATTCGTTCAAATTTCCGTCGGACTATTCCATCGGAAGTAATATCATTTTTGACAGAATAACCTTAGTTCCGACAGACTAGTCCGTCGGAAATAGCTGATTTTCTTGTATTGAATTACTATGGCAATAATTGAATAAAACTCAATGACTTCTCACGTAAGCATCAATAATCAAAGATAATGCACAATACCGTGTGCTACTATGCAACAACGCGTATTACTGTACATTTTATCACCGGGTATTTCAACAGTTAATGATAAAAGTTTTGCTGTTATTTTTATAAAAAGTTATTTCTGTCATTTTCTAACTCCGACAGTAATTCCGTTATGGGGTCCACCAATGATTGTGTCAGTTAGACTAACACGACATCGCTTCAGTATTGCAGCACTTCTCAGCAGAAAGGTGCGTGATTTTTTTCTAGTTTTGTTGTTCTTGCAAATTTTTAACCTTTTCTCCTTCATAATTCAAGTTATACACATCCAAATCAGTCCGTTTTCGACTCTATGGATTCGAAATTCAAGAACTACAACATACCAAAGAATCAACAATTTATAAAAACATTAACTAACCCAAATCTCGACCCAAAACTCATGTTTATACTAAATTTTCATGTTTTAACATGTTTAGAGAATTCATTCACTATAAAATCATTTCTTAACCAAATTGATTCATCCCACTTGTGTTCTTTTCGGTTTTCAACATTCTTACAATAGCCATCATCAATTTAAGGTTTCCGTCATTATTTCATAACTAATTTTTGTCTCAAAATTAAGCAAAACTTATATATACAACAAAACTCAAATTCTTAAGCATTCAACCTTTTTTCATTAATTTAATTACTCCAAAATCACTTTTAGATGATATAATTTAATATGGATTACACAAACCCATAACATATATATACAACATCTTTTCACATCAACCAACCCAAAATAACTTTTTATGTGAAGAACTTGAAAACTATATTTTAAAGCTTTAAAACTAGATTGACACCTTGATTAGATGATGAAGATTATCTGATTTCTCTTGATTAATCATCTTCCTCCTTGATTTTCAAAAATCTTCTCAATTTCTCAGAGAATTTCTTCTCTTTCTCAATTTTCTCTGAACTCTCTCTATTTCTCTCTTTCTCTATGCCTTTATAAATAACGTAAAAACAAACCCTTATTGCAATTAGGAGTTACACCCACATAATAAACTTAGCAGTTATAGAACCAACAACCACAAGGCCTTGTTTGGCTTACCCAAGTAAAATTTTTTCCTATTTATTTTTATAATTCTCTTATTGTAATGCTTATTATTCTCTTATTATAAGGCTCATTTGTCACACCTTTATTTAATTTAATTATTTAATTAATACAAACTTCCACTTTACACAACAAGTCATTAATCCACTAATTTAATTATGTAATTAAATTAGAATATTACCATCACACTAGCGTACTAAAATGCGCATAAATTACAAAAGTATTTATCATCAATTTATTTAATATCATCATACTTAAACAACTTATTCCATAATAATTTCCATCGAATATTTATTTATTTCTATAAATATTCCAAATAAAATATTTATTCAAGTCCATAAATATTTTTAACTATTTACAAAACTCAACCTTACTACATTAACCTATTAAATTTGTGTGTAATATATATTAGACCCTCATTTTCTTAAAACAAATATCCTTACATTAATTCACTACTTTAATTAAGTGAATTACTTGCGTTATTTATGATATTTAATTCATAATAAATTCATTGCCATTAAGGCATAATAATCAAATTATATTATTCCATAATATAATTTTCAACTTAATTAAATTAACTTAATCTCCTTTTCAAACAATTTCATTTACCTTCTTCAATAGTTAAATTAAATTAACTACTAAACCTCATTCTCCCATTATATGAATATATATATATATATATATATATATATATATATATATTCTACATTCACACCAAATCATATATATATATCTTCTACATTCACACCAAATCACATATTTCACAATATATAACACATATATATATGCACATACTCAAACTCAAAACATCTTATAATAAGAATTTTATTTATTAAATTCTTATTTTAATAATTTTTGAAAATTCGGGATGTCACATCCTTCCGTCCTTTTAAGGATTTCGTCCTTAGAATCAACAAAACCTCCTTTACTCAGTTTACATCACATCTCCTTCAAAAAATTTATTTTAGAATAAATTCAACGTATTACATTAATATAGGTTTTATATTTCCTATTACATTTGATTTCACAACAAACTCTTATAAACTTTATTTCATAACATTTACTTAAACTTAATTATATTTGGGTATTATATATTCTTTAACCCGTTCATTACCTTTTCTAACGATCGTTATCATATACTCAACTCATAAATACTCGGAATATTACAATCATAGTATCTTGTGTATAATGAATTATATTTTGACATATTCCTTAAGACTCTTAGGGTATATCAAAGGGTATGCTTGGGTATAATAAGTTGTATATGGAGATAATGAATGATTAACAAAGAATCTACCCCTTCTAGTAAAAAGAGAGAATGTCCTATGTGATTCGATAAATGATAACTCAGTAGTCCTTGGCCAAAGAAAAATGAAATTAGAAAGATATTTCTAATTTTCATTAATCAGAGTTGTGCATTTGAGAATCCAAATACATATAATCAAAAAAAAAATAAGACTTGACACTAATTCAATGTCTTATATTTAATTGGAACATTGTATGGTACAATGATTTAATTATACGATAACTATTTACTGAAATGATCTTTTATTATTAATATTGGAATGATCTCAAAGAATTTCTTCTATTTCTATATTCACAGCAAATCACATATTTCACAATATATAACACATATAAACACATAATCAAACTCAAAACATCTTATAATAAAAATTTTATTTATTAAATTTTTATTTTGATAATTTCTGAAAATTCAGGATGTCACATTCATCCCTCCTTATAAGGATTATGTCCTCGTAATCAACAAAACCTCCTTTACTCAGTTTACATCATATCTCCTTCAAAAAATTTATTGTAGAATAACTTCAACGCATTACCTTAATATAGATTTTATGTTTCCTATTACATTTGATTTCACAACAAACTCTTATAAACTTTATTTCATAACATTTACATAAACTCACTTATATTTGGGTATTATATATTCTTTAATTAACCCATTCATTACCTTTTCTAACGATCATTATCATATACTCAACTTATAAACACTCGGGATATTACATTTACCCCTTCTTCTAAGAATTTTGTCCCTGAAATTCTATCTTACCGATCTTCATTTATTTAATTAATCAAAATAGATTTAATGTTAATCTTATTCACCCATTAGGTTGTATGACCAAATTCCTCCTTTAAGGATCTATCATCGCATACTTCACATCTTTCTCTTCTACGAATAACACTTTTTTTCTTTAATAATTTCATCCCTTCTCTTTTTAGAATTTTATTTCTTCCTTGGAACTATTATAGTTTTCTCAATTTACTCATCATCCCATGTTGTGTTTCCACAAATTACTCTTTTCTAAGAAATATCCTCCTCGCCACATTCACCCTTCAGAATAACAAGAATCTTCCACAATTGCTCAATAATTGGGAAGCAGTATAAATAACTATGGAATTTAAAAGATTCTCAAATCATGCGGAGGGGTCACAAGACCATGAATAACGTCCCCGGGTTATCAAGTATCTCGACTTGAACCTTTAACAGTCTTAAGACTATATGGACATTTCTTCTCGTACTCAAGGGGATCAGTCCATCGTACAATGTTTTGTGCACAAATATTTTAACGCTTTCGCGTAATATAATCCCTTGTAAAAGGGTTGTTCACCTCATATTTTCAACATTTGAATCCGCACTAATTAAAACAATTTAGTTTGGCATAACTTCTCAAGAAACGCTTGAACTGCATAAACATTTTTGAATATTTGTCTAGCTGAATCAAATAGCATAGACTTCTAACAACAACTCCAACATCAATCGAAATAATTTTAGCCAATTCATATGGTATATCTTTCTTAGTTTAAATTAAACTAAAAATCAAATTTATGATGGTCAAGATACCATAGTATTTTAATAGTACGTTGAGGATTCAGTCATTATATGACTTTGTCATGCTACATCATACCATAGTGTGTTGACGATCATATGATCACATCCAACAACAAGTTCATTTGCATTGATGACTTCATCGTTTTTCATATCATCATCATATTTAGTGATATTTTAATGACTACAGAAAAATAAAATCCATTTTGATATTTTTAAATCATTTTTTTCTAGCCAAAACAATTAGCATAGACATACGAATAACGGTATTGTTTTTAAAACTCATTAGTTCCATCATTTGATCCAATGTTTTTCAAGAAAACAGAAGAGCAAACATCAGCACGAAGTCAATAAATTTTGAAAATCTAGCAAAGCTAGAAGATCTAGAATATCTAATTCTCTTCATCAACTTCAATCTTTACTCTATTACTTCATTACTAACTAATTCTTTTTTTTCTAACACCACCAATGCTCTTATACTAAATATTCTTATATCTCAATTTACAAACTTTCTATAACCTATGTATAGTTTATCAAACTTTTCATACATTGGAAGTTCAAGAACTTGCCACAATAATATGAGTTTAGGAACTTGTCCTAACAATATGTAGTCCAAGAACCCATCAGGGACTGTCCATATTCTTAGGGGTTCAAAAATATACATATGATTATGAGTCATCAACTTACCATAAGTATGATGTTAGTTCCCAGAGGCACAATAGTTATCTGGAAGGGGGGTTGAATAGATATTTTAAATATTTTCTTTTTCAAAATCACTTGTCAGATTTGTTAATAAATTAACCACAGTGGAATATAAATATTAGTTTGTTCCCTTTTAAGATAATCCAAGTTAATAGGAGATAAGTAGTTATAATAGATATATTAGTTATAGCAAGAATATAAAAGACAAAACATTTTTAAGTGGTTCAGAGCACTCAAAGCTCTTAGTCCACTATTCTACTCCCCGAGTAGGAAATCCACTAAGGATATTGTTGGGTAAATTCTATATACGCTCACAACACGCAAGTATACGTGGTCAAGAAGTAATATAATAGTAAGTAGAGTATTGTTCCCATAGAGACAATTATGTATGAATTTAACCTCACAATTATCAATTTTCTATTAATCCTAATTTTATTAAACTATCCAGATCAATGATTAAAATTATAAAAAAACTAAATTATTATTAAATATAAAATCACAAACAAATCACAAATATTAAAAACTAAAATTTCAAACAATTATTGGAGAATTAGGCTTACGACTTCATCTCAAGCTTCACTCTAATTTTTACCCCTTTATTCCAGTTCAACTCACTATCCTAGTTTATTAATCAAGAACACGAATGTAGCATTAGCCACCTCTCGATGCACTAATACCGTATTAACTTAAATCCACAAATTAGAGAGAAACAAGTTAAACACCTTAATCAACTAACTCACTATATCTCTATGTGAATTATAATTAAAGAAGGTTTAAGATTAAGTTCTCTATCAGATTACATGTGATGTTAAGCATATCTCTACCTTAACATTCATCAAGATTCTGCTAATTCACAAAATTCAAGAACACATGCTATATTAACTAAGTCTAGACTCATACTTCCTCTCTCCAATTTATACAAGCCCACAAAGAATCATTAATCAGACAATTTATAAATTCAAGCTCAAATTAATATAGATAAACTGGATAATAGCTTATTAAATTGGAAATCAAAGTTACAAAACCATCGTTTCACTTAAAGATCCATCATACGCCTAAAAAGTAAATTAGTTCATACTAAATGAAATAATAACTGAATAATTTAAAGATAACATCTTTTCGATTACAAATATAAGACTAAGAAGAAGAATATAGCAGAACACCTTTCACGTAGTGTAAGACCCCAACTTTTATGAATAAAGATTATTTTTCTCGAAATATATTTTTGAATATTATGGTGTGGATTTGATATAATGTTATAGTTGTGGGTAATATTTATAAATTTTGCAAAGTAAGCAAGTGGTTATATAATATTTGATTGGTCGGGAAATATTCGTTTTAATAAGGAATATTTGTATGACGACACAATCATTGGTGGACCCCACAACGGAAGTATTGTCGTAGTTAGAAAACGACAGAATTATTTTTTTATAAAAATAACAGCGGAAGTTTTACCGTTAAACTGTTGAACTACCCGGTAGTAAAAGTACAGTAATACGCGTGGTTGCATAGTAGTATACGGTATTGATTATTGATGCTTACGTGAGAATTCAATCAATTAAACTCAATTATTGCTACAGTAATTGCTGCATAATATCTCTCATATTATTGATTCAATTATTGTCACAGTATCATCTGCATAATATTAATTATTACTAAATCAATAATTGAGATGACAAATTTGTTCATATTATTATTTGCAATATTGACAATGTCTAGAAGTTCTGTCAAGGAGAGGTTTGGTCACCTAATTGCGGGCCAATAAGGAGAAATCCTTATCGGAAAGCCCCCTCTTTCCTGAGAATGACCTAGTTGTTAAATATTGTGAGTTATAATATTAATGATGAATAAGTTCGTGTTGATTAATCCTAATTTTATTAAACTATCCAGATCAATGATTGAAATTATAAAAAAACTAAATTATTAATAAATATAAGATCACAAACAAATCACAAATATAAAAAACTAAAATTTCAAACAATTATTGGAGAATTAGGCTTACGACTTCACTCTGATTTTTACCCCTTTATTCCAGTTCAACTCATTATCCCAGTTTATTAATCAAGAACACGAATGTAGCACTAGCCACCTCTCGATGCACTAATACAGTATTAACTTAAATCCACAAATTAGAGAAAAACAAGTTAAACACCTTAATCAACTAACTCACTATATCTCTATGTGAATTATAATTAAAGAAGGTTTAAGATTAAGTTCTCTATCAGATTACATGCGATGTCAAGCATATCTTTAGCTTAACATTCATCAAGATGCTGCTCATTCACAAAATCCAAGAACACATGCTATATTAACTAAGTCTAGACTCATACTTCCTCTCTCCAATTCATACAAGTCCACAAAGAATCGTTGATTAGGCAATTCATAAATTCAAGCTCAAATTAATATAGATAAACTGGATAATAGCTTATTGAACTAGAAATCAAAGTTACAAAACCATCGTTTCACTTAAAGATCCATCATACGCCTAAAAAGTAAATTAGTTCATAATAAATGAAATAATAACTGAATAATTTAAAGATAACATCTTTTCAATTACAAATATAAGACTAAGAAGAATAATAATGCAGAACACCGTTCACGTAGTGTAAGACCCCAACTTTTATGAATAAAGATTATTTCTCTCAAAATATATTTTTGAATATTATGGTGTTGATTTGTTATAATGTTATAGTTGTGGGTAATATTTATAAATTTTGCAAAGTAAGCAAGTGGTTATATAATATTTGATTGGTCGGGGAATATTTGTTTTAATAGGGAATATTCGTACGACGACACAATCATTGGTGGACCCCACAACGGAAGTATTGTTGTAGTTAGAAAATGACAGAATTATCTTTTTATAAAAATAACGACGGAAGTTTTACCGTTAAACTGTTGAACTACCCGGTAGTAAAAGTACAGTAATAGGCGTGGTTGCATAGTAGCACATGGTATTGATTATTGATGCTTACAGGAGAAGTCACTCAGTTATACTCAATTATTGCTACAATAATTGCTACATAATATCTTTCATATTATTAATTCAATTATCATCACAGTATCATCTGCATAATATTTATTATTACTAAATCAATAATTGAGATGATAAAGTTGTTCATATTATTATTTACAATATTGACAATGTCTAGAAGTTCTATCAAGGAGAGGTTTGGTCACCTAATTGTGCGCCAATAAGGGGAAATCCTTATCGGAATGCCCACTCTTTCCTGGGAACGACCTGGTTGTTAAATATTATGAGTTATAATATTAATTATGAATAAGTTTGTGTTGATTAATCCTAATTTTATTAAACTATCCAGATCAATGATTAAAATTATAAAAAAACTAAATTATTAATAAATATTAATGATGAATAAGTTCGTGTTGATTAAAGATGAAATTGATAGTTCCATTGTGTTGGGATTATTAGTGTTAGTGGAAATCGACATTTATTTCGATAATAATTGATGTTTGGAAGTTATATTGACTAATCGGGTAATTAATCGGATAAATTAGCAATTAATTGCTATTAATTCACATGCTTATACCTATGTATTCACATGTGTATACTATTGATTCACATGTATGTACTATTAGGGGATGTGGTGTAAGATTGATAATACTTGCATGACTAAATTAAAAATGGAGGTATTGATGAAGGTACTATATTGTAATTCATATTTTTACATGTATAGAACTATTGATTCACATGATGTACTATTAGGGGAGGTGGTGCAAGTTTGATAATACTTGCAGGACTATATTTAAAATTAAGGAAAAGATAAAGGTATTATACTATAATATTTTGAGTGCCAAAACGTGCAATTATCAAAACTATGTTTTCCTATAAATAGAAGCTCATTTTTCCTTCATTCTTACCAATTCACTGTAACGCCCGAGAAAATCGGATTTTTTATGACAATTAAATTTTTATTTGATTATATGAATTAAATGAATTTAATTGATTATTATGTGAGTAAGCTATGTGAAGGTCGTTCTATGACCTAGAATGTGCTAACGTGGTTAGTATTCTGGCTACGTGCTAGAATTAATTGTTTTCAATTTCCAAGATAAAAATAAGTGTTTTCTGAGAAATTTCCGTAAAAACACTATTCATCCGTTTCTGTTCGGGGAATAATTTTAAAATTCCGAGAAATGAGTAATGATAGAATAATGTGATTAGATGGAATATTTGATAATATTTCATTTATGGCAAACACAGTTTTCTCCTGCGGACTTAAAACCTAAGGGTTGAGTGTATTGATTTTCGAGAAGGAAATAATATGCGTAGAAGGAATTGCGTTAGGGTTAATGCGATTGTTATACATTTATGATACTATTTAGTATCTATGTATAATAAGATAAGTAAATACGAAGTATAATACGATTATTGTACGAGTAGTATACGGAGAGAATACGTGAATTATACGTTTAGAATACGATTTGTATTATAGAATTAAGTTAAGTCTTAATGATTAATTCATTGGTGTTGGATTATGATTAGCCCAATCAATTGAATTAGTAAGTCCAAGGGGTTAATGGGTTAAGCCCAAATCAAGGCCTAGTGATAAGTTAGTTAAGCCCAATTAATTAAAACCGAACCGTGGGTCGAACCGGTGGGTCACCGAATGGGTAAATCCCATGGGGCAACCCATGGGGATGACCCATGGGGTGGTGGGTCGGCCACTGTTAGAGTTTATGCCCTAGAGGCCAATTATTTGATATAATTGCTTAACGTTTTTATATTATATTTGATTGAATAAATGAATGATTTTATTATGGTTTTATTTACTGCGTTATATAATTGTTAACATAATAAAATTCCTTAGATTAGTGATACAAATTATATAGTTTCAAGTTTATAACTGGAACATGAGATTATATAATTACAATTAGTATCATTGTTCTTAAATGTCCCTAGTCGAGTATCATTATTGATAGGACAACATTGATGCATTGAGACTAGTACGTGGATTGACTGATGACCAAATCTCATTGGTCATAAATATATGAGATATTAAGTTAATGCATAGGTACATGTTAGAGAATGATGTATTGGATGGACTCCACCATGAGAATTCTATGTGGAGCATTATGCGAAGTGTCATTAGAAATTCTCATAGTGATAATGATGTAATGGTCCTCCGACCTGAAATCACTATATTACTACACGGGAATTTATGTACTTTGATATCATCAAATGTCACGTTAATAGGGTGGACTATAAAGGTGATTATTGGGTATATCATGAATCGTGTGAGGAATATGAGTGATCTAGATGGAATTTAACCCTCCTATATATTAGGGATGATATCCATAGGCCTCTTGATTGAGTAAGACTATGAAATGCATGGCCATGCTCAAATAGTGATTTGTTTCATATAGTCGCTTCATTGATCAAGAAAAACTCAGATTAAATTATGAAGAGTATGACACATTCCATGACTCGAGTTTAATCTAGGATATTAAGGTTAAAAGGATTAAATTACATTGAAACATTGGTCATTTAAAAGGTCAGATCGAATCATTGATCTTATTATTACTTGGGTAGCGATGATGCATTACTAGATCCCACTCAACGTTTATAATTTTATAATATGATTTTAAAATTATTGCCAACGTAATAATAACCTATAGGTCACACACATAGTAACGTAATTTAAAATGGAATTAATTTAAATTTCAAGGATTTAAATATATCAATATGATTAATAGTATTTAAATCACTTAATTTAAATTAAAAAGGATAATTTGTATATATGTATATTAATTAAGTAAGACTTAATTAAGATATATATATATATATATATATATTCAAATTTTATTAAAATACATTTTTGATTAATCCCTTTTTAACTACTATATATATGATATAGTAGCCACTTAGGGTAATATCATAACATCATAACCCTAGCCGTTTTTAGAGAAAGACTAGAGAGAAACAGTTCTAAAATCCATTCCTTTTGGTAGCTAGTACCGCAGTTCCATCATAACCCTAACGTACGACGGTTCACGGGGCATTCATGTGGATACCGTAGAGGCGCGATTCGTTTGGATTGCGTTGGAGATTCAAGCACATCAATTTCAGAAACATTTTCATATTTTGTATAATTTTTAACCACTGAATTAATTATTTTCGCATGGATCCTGATTAGGGTTTCAGAAATTGCTTTAAATTATTCTATTTTCGTTGTGCATTTCTGTGTCGAAACCCTACAGCCACTTGGTGTGCAAGTCATGTTTGAGGCTTAGTCACCAAGTATTTTACTTGGTGACCACACATGAATAATAAGGAGGTGACGATAGTTGTCCATAATGCCCTCCATTCTAGTTTCCTATAAATAGAAAGCTAGGTTGATTCATTTGAGAGTTTTCCAACTTTCCAACATTAGATTACTGAGAGAGAAAGAGAGCTAGACTTGCAAAACATACACTTTAGAAGCTTGATCTTAGAGTTTTCCAAGAAAGAACACCAAGAGTTCTTAAGGTATAATCCTTACCTTCATTTCCATCTCTTTTAGATTTTCTTTTATCTTAGAGAATCATAGAATGGGTGGTATATGTCTTGTATGAGGGATTAAATATGACTTACCATAGATTCAATCTCTATAAGTCATGAAATCGTAGGAATCATAATGTTCGATATAGTTTCAAACCATGAAAATATTGGTTGTTGAGATCAATTGTTTATAAAAGATTGAACTCCATCAATACGTTAATATATGCATCTTGCTTGGTTAGGATGTAGATATGAAATCCATGGAGTATTCCATGTAATTTGGCTTAGAGAACCCTAGTAACAAAGTTATGGCGAATTTTACGTAATTAGACGTTAAACGTCGAAAATGTTAAATTTCGGATTAGAGGTTAAAAGTTGTTGTGAGACTTGAAAACATTGGTTTTCAATGTCAACACGTGAGATAGGGTGATTAAGAGTTGTGGGTTTGAGAATCGTCGGATTCCAACTTAAAATGAAGAAAACGTGTATTGAACGCTCATTAATGTTTACAAACGTCTAAAAGTGGAACTTAATAGTGAATTTTGAGTTATTTGATTTGAAAGTGTTAAATTCGTATATGAACGCGTAGAGTATGTCATTTATGACGTGTAGGCTTTTGAACTGACCAAATTGGGCTTATAACAAAGAAGTTACGGCCTCGAAAATTTCACAAAATTTTTCAAAATTGTTGAGGGTTCAGAATCGAGGTCCGAGCCGCAGCAATACCATACATATAGTAAATCGTCGTGTCAGTAGCGCCAAGACAACACCTTTGGCAACTTCTAAATGGCGCCACAAAGTTGCTACTAGTAGTACTTATGTCTCGCCACGTACGCCAAAGACCGGAGTTAGCCATCGCTAACTAGCGTCGCAGCCGCCTAGTATCGTATGGGTGGGCGCACAACATGGAGTTCAAGAATGTTGATATTGACTTAGGTTTTGAACATCATTTGTTCAGGGACCTGAAGGAGTAATGTTTGTACACTTTATTAGTGTATTAAAGCTATTCCTATACTACCTATACTAGGGTATATGGTATAAAACTTAGTAATGGAATGCATGTTAATAAGTTAACAACGATGAACAAAGTCGGTACTTTATCAATGATGTTCAAGTCTAGTTAATAACGTTAGTTGATTAATAAACCGAGACGAAGGGTAATAAGTCATGTTGACTTTAATAAAGTTATTAAGTTAACTAGGACTTAGAAGAGAAAGAAGTTGGTAAAACAATGTGAAGATTTGTTTGTTAGCTAATTATAGTGTGCTATGTGAATATATCATGTAGATTCTGTAAAGGCTGTGGTTAGTCGATTAAGTTATTTGAAGATGCTGAAAGCCAAGTTTTATGTGATTCGTTGAATTGAATTGCAAGACTTGTTTTAAAGAAAGGGTCGATACTAGATTTTAACTCGGCTAGACTATTCGTAATATATAGATTGATTATGATTTATATCTTTTTATATAGAAATGTTAACACTATCCTATGCCAAGTAATTGGTACGGACGTGAAGGTAAGGTTTGTCTATAAATAAATAAAAGTATTTTCATCGATTATTCGAAGGGCATGCGAGTTTGCCAAAAATATTAAACTTAAGTACGTTTAATGAATAAGTGTTGATCAACATAGAGTACTATAGGCTGATCACCTAGAAGTGCTCGTAAGTTATACGGATGAACGACCTTAGTGCTGTGGACTCCTTTTCAAGTATGAAAACTGAAAGTTACTATTCATGGTCTATCGACCGGTTCAGAATTCCTAATCTATTCTATACTTTGGGAATTGATGTTATGAACTGTTAAAGTATTATTGATTTATAATACTTCATAACTATTGTTTAGTTATGTCGAAATTGTTATATAATTCATGAATGTGGTATTACTGATATTTTTGATTAAACTTGTTGAGCTGTCATGCTCACTTCTTGCTTGAATTATATAACTGCAGTTAAGGATGAACGCACTGTGAATGCCAAGAGAGATACGGGCAAAGCTAAGATGGATGCTTAGGCATTATGTAATAGTTTAGTAAGTTTGTATATATTATACATTATGAACAATGAACGATGCAACCAGTTTATGAACATGGGTAGGATTATACTTTGATTGTAATAAGAAGATAGTAATTACATTCATTTTGTTATATTTCAATGGAATGATTGTATGGATGTTAGTGTAGTGGAGCACCATATGTCTGGCTGGAAGATACCCGAATTTGGGGGCGTCACAGGTTGGTATCAGAGCCTTGGGTTATAAAACTTAAGGGGGGGAAACCTTAGGCTAATAACCTCATAAGGAAGGTAATGTCCAAGGAATGAAATTCAAGTCCATTGAATTAATAAGGTATTAAGATAACCTAGTATCGAAAGAATTAAAAGATGGAAATTAATCTTAAAGATATTAAATGTTATTTGTGCTTATACTATTGTGTATTATGTACTAATCAACGTGTTATATGTTTGTAGATGTCAACTGATAGCTTGATGTTTAGAAATGTGGAAATGATAAGTGAGGATTTAGTGAATCAAGTTGAGATAGTACCAATGCCAGTGGTGGAGGTACCGATAGTTGTACTAGATGACTCAGACATTGAGGAGTACATCTCTGAGGAGGAATACTCTGAGGAGACTATGGATTTAGCATCATACTTGAACGAGATGCTAGATATAGAAGAGGAGATGGAGGCGACGTCGGTTAATACGGTGGTTCCTACTCAGGAGCCGACACCTCCGGATGCAATGAGAGCATTGTATCTAGCTGTGTTGGATAGGAATGTGCAACTGTGTATAGTAATGGAGACGCAGATTGAAGAGATAACTGCCTTATATGAGGCAAAAGAATCTGCAGAGGCAGACTTTGAGTCGGAGCACGACGAAAAAGTGCTTATGACTGATAAGGCTCGTGACTATAAGGATGATGTCCTTGAGCTACAAAAGAAACTGGTTGAGAAAGACCAGAAGATAGCTAGGATGTCATACATCCATGAATGTGCTCATGAGGATTTCAAGCTGAGTGTCCGGACAGACTCGGCATACTATAGCTAGGATGTCATACATCCATGAATGTCTAGACAGACTTGGCATACCATAAGTCGAGATATATTGTCGATTCTAGCAAATCAGAAATATGAGAATGACATTCGACAGTGTTAATAGATCATTAGATCTTTTTGTATGTAGTAGTGACGTAAAACCCTCTTTTGTATAATTTAAGGGTAGTCTTTTTGTAAATCCCAATTTTTGTAGAAGGCAGTCGCGGGATAGTATGTAATAGCTTTTGGCCAAGGGAACATGATGTAAATAGTTTTGACTATGAAAACGTATTTATATAATAAAGTTTTTATTAAATGTGTTTTTTGTGGTATGAATGGTTGTTGTTGATTGAGCATGATAACTGAGTAGTTCAATAGATAATAACGAAGCTTTATTTATTTAATCAGAATTATGCCGCCGAGAAGGAGACAATGTAACCAAGAGGCCGAGTCTCATAATGAGAATCAGGGGGGTCCTAATAACCCTATGCAAGAGTTCGTTAATTTATTAACGGCTACATTTAACCAAGTGGGGGGGGGGGTGGGATTCCTATAGCTCCTGGGGTAGCAAGAATAACTACCTTTAAGGACTTTAAAAGTGTGGGTCCTCCCGAGTTCCGAGGAACGACAGACCCACTAGAAGCCCAGACATGGGTAAGAGAGATTGAGAAGGCATTCGTGATAACAAATGTAAGTGAGGCACAAAAGACTTCTTTCGCGACTTACATGATGAAGGAGGAAGCCAACTACTGGTTGGAGGCTCACCAGGGAGGGGCTAGAACAGAGGCTATTACTTGGGAATAATTTAAGAAGGTTTTCTTCGAGAACTATTTCCCTACTAGCATGTAGGGTAGGATGGAAATTAAGTTTCTAGAAGTTAAGCAGGGGGATATGACAGTTCCCCAGTATGCCGCCAAGTTTAACGAATTGGGGAGATTTTCTCCACACCAGGTGGATACCGAGGAGAGGAAGGCGCGCAGATTTGAGCAGGGCTTAAAACCCTGGCTCTACAGTAGGATATCGGTTTTCCAGAGTGCTTCCTACGGGAACATTCTAGAGAAAGTGATAATAACTGAAGGTGGTGGTGAGGCATTATCTTAGTACCACAGAGAGCCTGGGAATACCGGGGTAAAGTAAGGAGATCCCAAATGGAGGACGAAAGCATGTAAGACATGCGAAAAGCCTCACATGGGAGTTTGTTTAAAGGGGAAAGCAGTCTGCTACAACTATGGGTAGGAGGGGCATTTGTCACCCAACTGTCCTAATCCTAAGAAGAACCAGGGGTGTTTTGTCTGTGGGTCAATGGACCACATGGCAAGAAATTGCCCGAAGAAGAGATTAGAGGGGAATAAGAGTCCTGGTAGTGTAAATTAGCCATTACTGGACCAACACCATCAGTGGGTAGACCCTCACCAGACGCGTTTAATACGATCTGTCAAGATGCGCACAGATCAACGGATGTGGAAGCAGGTATCATCCCGGTCAATAAGTTAAATGCTTATGTTCTATTTGACTGGAGTGCTACTTGTTCTTTTATAGCATGTGAATTTTCTAAGCGATTAGGTTTAATCCCTGAGAAGTTACCTATACCTTTAGACGTTAAGGTAGAAAACAAAGAGATAATTCCCATTGAACATATTCATAAGGATTGTTGCGTAGAAATTAGAGGGAATGAGTTATCGGTAGATTTGGTACCGATAAGGTTAAAAGAATTCGATGTAATTCTTGGAATGGATTGGTTGGTTAACCATAAGCCGAAAATTGATTGCCATAGGAAATGTGTAAACCTTCGGCTTTCTAAGAAAACCAAGGTAGTGTTCTTCGGTAGTAAATCACCGAGACGCTCTTGTTGTCTGTCTATGAAACAAGTTAGGAAAATGTTGAGAAAGGGGTGTGTAGGTTATCTGTGCCATGTTGTGGATACCCAAAGAGTGGGAACATCCTTGGACCAGATACCTATAGTGCAAGAATTCACGGATGTATTTTCGGAGGAGTTACCGGGTATTCCACCGTACAGGGAGGTGGAGTTTGTAATTAATCTGTTACCGGGAACGACACCAGTTTCAAGGGCACCATATCGGATGGGGCCAGTTGAGATGAAGGAGTTAATGGTTCAATTACAGGAACTATTAGATAGGAAGTACATTCAACCGAGTGTCTCCTTGGGGAGCACCGGTGTTGTTTGTCAAGAAGAAGGATGGGTCATTAAGACTTTGTATCGACTATAGAGTTGAACAAGTTGACAATTAAGAATAAATACCCGTTGCCCAGGATCGATGATCTATTTTATCAGTTGAAAGGGGCAAAGTATTTTTCTAAGATAGATTTGTGTATGGGGTATCACCGGTTAAAATTGAGGAAGGAGGTTGTACCTAAGACGGCAGTCAGAACTCATTATGGTCATTACGAGTTTCTGGTAATGTCGTTTGGGTTGACTAATGCGCCAGCCACATTTATGGATATGATGAACAGAGTGTTCAAACAATATTTGGACAAGTTCGTAGTAGTGTTCATTGATAATATTCTAGTCTATTCAAAGATGCCAGAAGATCATGTAGAACATTTAAGAATAGTGTTGGAAACACTAAGGAAGGAGAAGTTGTATGCGAAATTCACAAAGTGTGAATTTTGGCTTGAGCGAGTGCCGTTTCTAGGGCATGTTATCGATAAGGATGGCATTTCTGTAGATCTGACAAAAGTAGAAGCAGTTAATGAATGGGAGCAACCGAAAAAGCCAACTGAGGTTCGAAGTTTTCTGGGGTTAGCGGGATACTATAGAAGGTTCATTTTGGACTTTTCTAAAATAGCTACTCCGTTGACAAATCTGACAAGAAAGTCGGTGAAGTATGTGTGGACTGAAAAATGTGAAAACAGTTTTTAGGAGTTGAAGAAGAGATTAAGTGAGGCACCTGTATTGTCCTTAACCGACGATACAGGGAATTTTGTAGTGTATAGCGATGCTACGCATAAAGGACTGGGTTGCATGCTCATGTAGCATGGCAAAGTCATCATTGATATCGTCCACGCCAATCAAGGATTATAAGAAGGTCTATCCTACTCATGATTTGGAATTGGCAGCTGTAGTTTTTGCCTTAATGATATGGAGGCCTTATCTTTATGGTGAGAAGTGTGAGATATACACGGACCACAAAAGTCTGAAATATATCTTCCCACAGATGGAGTTGAACATGAGACAGAGAAGGTGGTTAGAGTTAATAAAAGATTATAACTGTGATATTTTATATCATTCGGGGAATGCAAATGTAGTAGCCGATGCGCTAAGTAGGAAGGGTAGAGAGAAATTGTCAATGTTAACAACTCAGAATGCGTTGATAACAGCGATGGCAAACATGGAATTAGAAGTTAAGTTACCGGAGGAGGCAGTGGAAATGTTATTTTCCATGGAAACCCAACCGACCATAGTGGAATGGGTTAGGAAAGTATAATCGAGCAATGAGGAATGCAAGCAGATGAAGAAGAGGGTAGAAGATGAAGAGAAGACTAGGTATAACCTCGATAAGGAGGGATTACTTCATTTTGAAGGAAGAATTTTGGTTCCGAATGATCCCGAATTAAAGGAGGAAATAATGATGAAGGCTCATAGTTCGAGGTACTCGATACATCCCGCTAGTACAAAGATGTATCAAGACCTTTGTCAAAACTTTTAGTGGCCAAACATGAAGAGGGAGATAGCAGAATACGTTAGTAGGTGCTTAACTTGTCAAAAAGTTAAGGCTGAACACCAACGACCTAGTGGGTTGTTGCAACCGTTAGAAATTCCAGAGTGGAAGTGGGAGCACATCATAATGGACTTTGTGGTGGGACTTTCGACAACCAGAAAAGGATACGATACTATTTGGGTTATAGTGGATCGATTGACAAACTTGGCTCATTTTCTACCAATAGGAGTCAAGTATAACTTGGATCAGTTATCTAAGTTGTATGTCAAGGAAATTATTTCCAGACATGGAGTACCTATTTTGATCGTGTTAGATCGTGATCCACGATTCACATCGAACTTTTGGAGGAGTTTGCAAGAGCAAATGGGAACGCAGTTCAGATTGAGTACGGCGTATCATCCTCAGACGGATGGCCAGATTGAGAGGATAACTAATATGCTAGAAGATATGTTAAGATCTTGCGTTATGGATTTCAAAGGGAGTTGGGACGAATATCTGCCATTGGTGGAGTTTTCGTACAATAATAGTTTTCACGCTAGTATAGGCATGTTGCCTTACGAAGCGTTGTATGGAAGGAAGTGTCGAACTCCATTGTGTTGGGATGAGGTGGGTGAACGTCGGATATTGGGACCTGAAATGGTACAGCAAACGGCGGACATGGTGAAGTTGATACGTACTCGATTAGTTACTGCTCAAGATAGGCAGAAGAAGTATGCAGATCCTCACAGAGAAAAGAGAGAATTTGATGTAGGATCGTTTGTTTTTCTAAAGGTATCGCCTTAGAAGGGAAAGATACGTTTTGGGAAGAAAGGGAAGTTAAGTCCAAGGTTTGTATGACCTTTTGAGATTTTAAGAAAGGTATGAGAAGTGGCTTATGAAGTAGCCTTACCTCCAAAAATGGAACGCATTCATAATGTGTTTCATGTGTCAGTGTTACGTCCTTATAAACCGGACTATAAACACGTAATAGAGTATGAATCTATTCAGATAGAGAAAGACTTATCCTACGAGGAACTTCCAGTTCAAATTATTGATAGGAAGGAACAAGTTTTAAGAAATAAGGTAATACCTTCAGTGAAGGTGTTATGGAGAAACCACAATGCTGAAGAAGCAACGTGGGAGCTCGAGAGTAAAATGATGGAAGTTTTTCCTCATTTGTTTATGTAATTATAAGCTAAGATTCTGGGGACAGAATGCTTATAAGGGGGAGAGAATGTAACGCCCAAGAAAATCGGATTTTTTATGATAATTAAATTTTAATTTTTTATGTGAATTAAATGAATTTAATTGATTATTATGTGAGTAAGCTATGTGAAGGTCATTTTATGACCTAGAATGTGCTAACGTGGTTAGTATTCTGGTTACATGCTAGAATTAATTGTTTAGAATTTCCAAGATGAAAATAAATGCTTTCTGAGAAATTTCAGTAAAAATACAATTCATCCGTTTTTGTTCGGCAAATAATTTTGAAATTCCGAGAAACGCATAATGATAGAATAACGTGATTAGATGGAATATCTGATAATATTTCATTTATAGCAAACGCAGTTTTCGCCTACGGACTTAAAACCTAAGGGTTGAGTGTATTGATTTCCAAGAAGGAAATAACATACGTAGAAGGAATTGCGTTAGAGTTAATGCGATTCTTATACATTTATGATACTATTTAATATCTATGTATAATACGATGAGTAAATACCAAGTGCAATACGATTATTATACGAGTAGTATATGGAGAGAATACGTGAATTGTACGTTTAGAATACGACTTGTATTATAGAATTAAGTTAAGTCTTAATTATTAATTCATTTGTGTTGGATTATGATTAGCCCAATCAATTGAATTAGTAAGTCCAAGGGGTTAATGGGTTAAGCCCAAATCAAGGCCCAATGATAAGTTAGTTAAGCCCAATTCATTAAAACTGAACCGTGGGTCGAACCGATGGGTCACCGAATGGGTAAAACCCAGGGGGCAACCCATGGGGATGACCCATGGGGTGATGGGCCGGCCACTTGGTGTGCAAGCCAAGTTTGAGGCTTGGTCACCAAGTATTTTACTTGGTGGCCACACATGAATAGTAAGGAGGTGATGGTAGTTGTCCATAATGCCCTCCATTCTAGTTTCCTATAAATAGAAAGCTAGGTTGATTCATTTGAGAGTTTTCTAACTTGCCAACATTAGATTATTGAGAGAGAAAGAGAGCTAGACTTGCAAAACATACAATTTGGAAGCTTGATCTTAGAGTTTTCCAAGAAAGAACACCAAGAGTTCTTAAGGTATAATCCTTACCTTTCATTCCCATCTCTTTTAGTTTTTCTTTTATCTTAGAGAAACATAAAATGGGTAGTATATATCTTATATGAGGGATTAAAGACGACTTACCATAGATTCAATCTCTATAAGTCATGAAATCGTAGAAATCATAAGGTTCGATATAGTTTCAAACCATAAAAATATTGGCTGTTGAGATCAACTATGTATAAATGATTGAACTCCATCAATACGTTAATATATGCCTCTTTCTTGGTTAGGATGTAGATATGAAATCCATGGAATATTCCATGTGATTTGGCTTAGAGAACCCTAGTAACGAAGTTATGGCAAATTTTACGTAATTAGGCATTAAACGTCGAAAATGTTGAATTCCGGATTAGAGGTCAAAAGTTTCTATGAGACTTGAAAACTCTAGTTTTCAATGTCAACACGTGAGATAGGGTGATTAAGAGTTGGGGGTTTGAGAATCGTCGGATTCCGACTTAAAATGAAGAAAACGTGTATTGAACGCACATTAATGTTTACGAACGTCTAAAAGTGGAAATTAATAGTGAATTTTGAGTTATTTGATTTGAAAGTGTCGAATTCTTATATGAACGCATAGAGATTGTCATTTATGACGTGTAGGCTTTTGAACTTACCAAATCGGGCTTATAACGAAGAAGTTACGGCCTCGGGAATTTCACAAAATTTTTTAAAATTATTGAGGTTTCAAGATCGAGGTCTCAGCATGCCACGCCGTATATAGTGTAAATCGTCGTGCCACAAATAAGCAGTAATACAACACCTTTGGCTACTACTAAATGGCGCCACAGTTCCACTAGTAGTACTATGTCTCGCGCCGTAGTGCCAAGACCGGAGTCACCATCGCTAATCTGCTGCAGCAGCAGCCAGCCTAGTATCAGATGGGTCAGGCCAAGCACATGAAGTTCAAGAATGTTGATATTGACTTAGGTTTTGAACCTCATTTGTTCAGGGACCTGAAGGGGTAATGTTTGTACACTTTATTAGTGCATTAAAGCTATTCCTATACTACCTATACTAGGGTATATGGTATGAAACTTAGGAATGGAATGCTTGTTAATAAGTTAACAACGATGAACAAAGTCGGTACTTTATCAATGATGTTCGAGTCCAGTTAATAACATTAGTTGATTAATAAACTGGGACGAAGGGTAATAAGTCATGTTGACTTTAATAAAGTTATTAAGTTAACTAGGACTTAGAAGAGAAAGAAGTTGGTAAAACAATGTGAAGATTTGTTTGTTAGCTAATTACAGTGTGCTATGTGAATATATCATGTAGATTCTGTAAAGGCTGTGGTCAGTCGATTAAGTTATTTTAAGACGCTGAAAGTCAAGTTTTCTTAACGCTTGTCTAACTTTTATGTTAGCCAAGTTTTATGTGATTCATTGAACTGAATTGCAAGACTTGTTTTAAAGAAAGGGTTTATGCCAGATTTTAACTTGGCTAGACTATTCGTAATATATAGATTGATTATGATTCATATCTTTTTATATAGAAATGTTAACGCTATCCTATGCCAAGTAATTGGTACGGACGTGAAGGTAAGGTTTGTCTATGAACAAACAAAAGTATTTTTCATCAATTATTCGATGGGCACGCGAGTTTGCTAAAAATATTAAATGTAAATACGTTTAATAAATGAATGTTGATCAACATAGAGTACTATAGGTTGATCACCTAGAAGTGCTCGTAAGTTATACGGATAAACGACCTTAGTGCTGTGGACTCCTTTTCAAGTATGAAAACTGAAAGTTACTATTCATAGTCTATCGACCGATTCAGAATTCCTAATCTATTCTATACTTTGGGAATTGATGTTATGGATTGTTAAAGTATTATTGATTTATAATACTTCATAACTATTGCTCAATTATGTCGGAATTGTTATATAATTCACGAATGTGGTATTACTGATATCTTTGATTAAACTTGTTGAGTTGTCATGCTCACTTCTTGCGTGAATTATATAACTTCAGTTAAGGATGAACGTACTGTGAATTCCAAGAGAGATAAGGGCAAAGCTAAGATGGATACTTAGGCATTGTGTAATAGTTTAGTAAGTTTGTATGTATTATACATTATGAACAATGAATGATGTAACCGGTTTATGAACCTGGGAAGGATTATACTTTGATTGTAATAAGAAGATAGTAATTACATTCATTTTGTTGTATTTCAATGGAATGATTGTATGGATGTTAGTACAGTGGAGCACCATATGTCGGGTTGGAAGATACCCGAATTTGGGGGCGTTACATTCACTAAGTCTCACAAGAGAAATTATAGAGAGATAAGTTATAGAGAGAAAGAAGAAGAGAAGTCTGCTACCTCACTATTCCAATATCAAATCTTCTTCTGAGGTAAGGGATATTATATTTTTCAGTATTCGTAGAAATAATATTTTCTTCCATACTCTGTAGTATGTGAGTAATATTATTTCGTTTCATATTCCTGATTATACCCTCATTCTGTTAAAGTATTGCTTCTATACTCCATGAAATTAGTAGAATATCCTTGATATTTATGCTTCATAATTATTATGATCTTTCTTGATAATAATTGATCTTTTCATACTGGAATACTATTCATGAGTTACAATTTACGGGTTACTATTCACCCAGTTACTTTTCACTCAAATATTATTAACTCCGGTATTCGAGGCACTTTTCATGCCAGAGTACTATTCATGAGTTACTATTCACGGGTTACTATTCACCCGAATATTTTTCACTCAGGTACTTGGGGCACTTTTCATATCGGGGTACTATTCACGGAGTACTATTCATAGGATACTATTCATGGGAAACTATTTACCCGAAAAATATATTTCTTTTATGTCCAAATTATTTTTCATACATGAAAATTATTCTTGAATTTTACTCCACAAAGCAATATCATGTTGACAATTTGGATATTTTTAAACTCTGGATAAATTTAAAGTCTTTAAAATTTATCCATGATTTCGTTTGATTAATACTTATATCATTGTCATCATCCTCATGCTTATATTGTGATGAAAGTCATCTTTGGCTTACTTCCATAGATGGACTGTTAATTGGTACGATTATGACCATGGATCATTCGGTATAATCGTGACCCGTAATGTTACAAATGATGTAGTAAAAGTCCATAGTGGCCTGTAGTGCATTGATGAACAATTGTTGGTATGATTATGACCAAGGATTATTCGGTATAATCATGACCATTGATGATTACATGAATATCCTTTTCCCGTAGTGCAGGGATGATTCGATGATGTGGTTTATTTATTAAGCTGAGTCTCAGCGATAAAATTGATAAAAAACTTTTTAAATCATAGAAGATAGTAGATATCATGCTCTACTTGACTCTTCTAATGTATTGCTTGTTCCGCTGCAGTTAAACTTGATGTTTATTATATTTTATCAGTTTAACACTGTTGAAGGCTAATGATAATTTATTCTGCATTATCTTAGTCAAAATATTTCTTACTAGACTAGTTGAGCTAACCCTTTTGCTTTCATTGTTCTCTTTAAGAAATGAAAACGTAGCCGGGACTAGTTGGAGAATGGAGTGATGGTACGAGATGGTGTTAAAGTAGTCCTCACCATTCTATAAAATAGTGTGATAATAAATGTAATGAGGACTCTATTTGAGAGTAGATATTGTCTAGAAGGCAATATTATTGTTTAAATTCTCAGCTATGTTTTGTCGTATATTACCCGACAGTTGTATAATTAAGTTTGTATTTGATTTATGTACCATGTATTTGGTGACTCAAGATGGGTGATGTATACCTATTTTGGGGGCGTCACATTTGGTATCAAAGCTTAGGGATATGATCCCTGGCTGAGATGTGAGACAAGAACTAAGAGGGGAGAGATGGGGAATTCCTTCGCTAGTATGACCTACCTAAGTTTATTTGGTATTTAATTGGTCGGTCAGAGTATAGGGATAATATGTGACATGTAAATTAACCCTTGTTTGGTGGCAGTGTTTGAAAATGGCATCTAAAAATTTTGAGATCAGCAATGAAGCACATGAGACCGTTGAGTCACCAACGATCAATACCCAGGATAATGTGCAACATGAAGATAATAATCCTCAGGTAAACAACACTGATCAAATGATGAATGATGGGATGTTCAGAGGCTTTATGCAATTCATGAAACCTCAGGCGAGAGCGGCTCCTATCCATAATTCAGGTGGAAACACTGGCAACTTTTGGGCGGTCGCCGCTAAATAGTTCAAGGAGCTGGGACCAACGGAGTTTATTGGAGAGCCAAAACCACTTAAGGCGGAGACGTGGATAAAGCAGATCACCAAGATATTTGATGTCTTGGGATGCTCTGAGGAGAAAAAAGTTCCCTTTGCCACCTTCATGTTGCGAGGAGAGGCAGATTACTGGTGGGAATCTATAAAGCGTACCCAGCCTGCCGCACTTAAAAGTCTTGGGAGAAGTTCCAAGAACTGTTCAACGACAAGTACTTTCTTAAACTCTATCATCTGAATCTTTTGTTGAATCATCTGAATCAACGACAATGTCTTGTGTTCACTGATGCTTAATCTTTTGCTAAGGTAATAGATATCTAGTTCTTGAACTTTATCATCTTTTTGTCCAAGCATGCAGCCCATGGCATTGTCATTAATGGACAGGTACATGAACAGGGGAACACCATCCCTGGGAGGTACCAAAATGGGAGCTTTAATTGGCTGCTCTTTGATTGTAAGGAAGGCTTTAATTCTGACACTCATCGTTCCATTTCATGGAGGAGGTCTTCCTTAACAACTTGAAGATGGGTTCACAGGTTGTTGTGAGTTGAGAAATAAACCTGCTAATGAAGTTGATTCTTTCCAAAAATCCCTATATTTCTTTCTCGGTCTGAGGAATGGGCATTTCAGTGATGGCCTGGATTTTGGTGGGATCCAGCTCAATCCCTTTGTGGCTAACTAGGAAACCTAGCAACTTGCCTGATTTAATGCCAAAGGCACATTTGGTTGGATTCAACTTCAAGTTGTACTTACACAACCTGTTGAAAAGCTTTCTGAGATGGTCTAAGTGGTCTTCCTCCCTTCTAAGTGGTCTATCTGTTTGTGCATTAAGTCGTGGAAAAGAGCCATTATAGCTCGCTGATAGGTTGATCCGGCATTGATGAGGCCGAATGACAATCGTCTTTAGCAGAAGGTTCCCCAAGGCGTGATGAAAACACTTTTCTCATGATCCTCCTCAGCGACCATAATCTGATGATACCCCGCGAAGCAATCCGCAAAGGAGTACATGCTGTATTGAGCAGTATTGTTAATAAGAATGAGGATAAAAGGCACATGAAAGATATCTTTAAGGCAAGCTTTGTTCAGATCCCGGTAATCCACGCAAATTCCTACCTTTCCTCCTAGTTTAGGCACGGGAACTATGTTGGATATCCATTCAGGATATGTAGACACCATGATAATGCCAGCTTGAAATTGTTTTACAATTTCTTCTTTCACCCTTAAACTCCACTTAGGTTTCAATTGCCTGAGCTTCTGCCTGACTAGCTTAAATCCCTCTTTAATGGGAAGGCAATGAAGGACAATGTCAGTGGATAAAACCCACCATATCTTCATGAGACCATGCAAACACATCCTGGAATTGAGTTAGTAATGTAACCATGACATTCCGTTGGTTTTGGGTAAGGTCTGAACCAATCTGGATTAACTTATAGCTTTCTAAGGTTCCAAGATTGAAAGATGTGGTTTGATCATTATTAGTCTTAGGTTTGTCTTTGACCCATTCCTTAATCTTCTGAGGTATCTCAATGTCCTCTTGTACTTCCATCAAGTCTGAGTCCAACTTTCCGTCAAAGTTATAGTCCTTGTGGAGAAAAGGCACCTCATCAGCAAGTACAGGCACATCTAAATTCAAAGTCCTGAAACAAAATATGCTTTCACTTAATGTATGAAACTGCTTAATCATACAAAGTGTTAACATGTACTAATAAAATAACTGCTGATATTAAACAGAAAAGTAAGCAGTTAAAGTTATCTATAGGGCAGAGGGATTTTCTGCCCGTTTTACCCTTATCTACCAATGCACGGAGTGCTGCTCTATTTATCGAGGGTAAAGTCCTGATGGACTGCAGTGATGGAAGGGTTATCATCGTCCTCCTTCTCCCGAATGAGGACCATAACATCTGGGCAATCATCGTCTGGGGTGTATCTGTTTGTATGCTCATTATGGAAAATGATGTGTATGCCTGACATCATCAGGGCGATGTCTTGTTTATGTTTCCATTCCCTATCTTCCACTTCGGGATCAGGAATTAGCACTTCTTTTGCTTTAACCAGTACTGGTTTAGGAAATAGCATAGCCATAATATGGGCTGGCACCTTTACCAGAGATTGTACAATCTCAGGAGTTATAGGTGGAGAAAATTACTGTGTGGTGAAAGCTTGAGGAATCTGCGTGTGCTTATGAGGATTCTTGTGACTGGAACTG
Source organism: Panax quinquefolius (assembly GCA_020205615.1). Taxonomy (NCBI): domain Eukaryota; kingdom Viridiplantae; phylum Streptophyta; class Magnoliopsida; order Apiales; family Araliaceae; genus Panax; species Panax quinquefolius. The sequence continues at coordinate 119,042,919 of CM035156.1, read as the reverse complement.
GCAGAATAGCCTTATCCGGTTGTCCCGGTTCTACTGGACATTTGAATTGGGTGCTTAATACCCTGCTGATTTTTACCCTACCCTTGTCCAGGCTGATAACCCAATGATATCATTTCTTGTGTAGTTGCCATCACTTCGGCAGAAATCTTGGGTATGGGAAGTGGCGCTCCAATATGACTGTATTGCATGTTGCTCACTTCTAAAGTATGAAAACTGGTCAGCTTAACTTCTGAATTGAAGCTGATGAGTGGTAGGTCTCATTGTTCAGGATATTTCGGCTCAACGTTGACAGTGACTAGGCTATTGTTAATAATGTATTTAAGTTGTTAATGAAGTGTAGAAGGGACGACTCCATCCATATGGATCCATGGTCTTCCCAATAGCAGGTTGTATCTTGTGGCTATTTTGAGCACATGAAAGGATACGTTGAATGTATTTGGACCAATCTCCACTGGTAATTCAATTATTCCAACGGCGTTTTATCGGGACCCATCAAAAGCTTTGATAACCGTATGGCTGCTTTTGATCCTCTTGGGGTTGATATTCATCTTCTCCAAGATAGCATAAGGACAAATGTTAAGAGACGAACCTCCATCTATCAAAACTCCTCCAACCATGTATCTAGAGGACAAAACTGCTATATGCAACGACTTACAATGACCGGTCCCTTCGGGCGATATGTTGTCATCAGTGAAAGATATCACATTGTTGTTAAAAATGTGATCAACCAGATGTTGAAATTTTTCTACATCCACTGATTTCGGTAAGTAGGCTTCTTCCAAAACCTTTAATAAGATCTTCCCGTCATCCTCAGAAGTGAAAACCAAGTCCAGTATTGAGATTTGATATGGAGCTTCTCTTAAGCTTAAAACCACCTTGGCTTCATTATAGACCATAGTGCAGAGGAATTTTTCAATCTTCTCTATGGGAATCTTCCCCTTTGCTTTTATGGTAGGCTTCATCACCCTCTGAGGAAGATACAGTGGATTTTCTGTAACGCCCTAAAATTCGGTCTATCTTCACACCCGGATTCCATACGTCACGGTCCCATCTTCTTCCAAATATACATCATTATATACTGAAATATAACAACATATATTCTAAATTCCCAGGTTCTAAAACCTTATAACACCTTTTATTACAAATAACGATAATTACATTATCCTTTACATCTTACACGAATGACTTTCATCCGCCACTAAGGATACATAATAGTTTATTAAACTAATCTAAAGTTCATTTAACTTATTTTATATTACAAGTCTTCGCTCGATCTTCTCACTCATCCACATATGAATGACACTCAATCAGGATACCGTCAGCTTGATCTTTACAGAATCCTTAAGTTTGGCAAACATCGTTCGCTAAAAATGTTTTTCATTTAAAGCAAGTGTGAGCATTCAATTGCCCAGCAAGTCATAACAGTTGAACAAACATCTTCAAGAATTCAAACATTCTTTTAAGACTTCAATAACCGAACAAAGGTTATGGAGCAGCTTGAATAATAGGAATAATCTCGATTCCTATCATTTTAAAACAATATTCACTTTCATTTTAAAATACTTTCATTCTTCTACCTTTTTCATACACATTTTGTCTAGCTAGAATCATTAGCACAAACTTAACAATAACGGATCATATATAAACAGAGCATTCTCTTATTGAATAGTTAAATCACAGAATAATTTATCTCATAGAAACACCGAAGAGTTCACATTGTGGCACAAAGCCTCGTACATTCTACCACCTTGTACAAATATCACACATTAGCACATAGACAGAACTTCTCAAGTTCAACATCTGAGAAAATTAATTAACTAGCATTCATTTTAAATATGAATGAAGTTAGGAAACTTGCCTTATGCCCTACTATAGCTTACGCCGAACTGCTCATTTTAATTCCTATATAACACATAAGAAAACACCACATACACTAATTAGTCATACATCTTTGACTTATGCTTTAGTTTACTTAACTTTACTTCTTAGGGTTCGCGTTGTTGCAACCTATGTTTACGCGACCACTTCCATTATCGTTCTACAGCTTCATGACATGCGGAGATGTCTTACTTATACGTTCATCATCTTTGATGTTTTACATTCTTATCTTCTTCTTATAACTTCTCTAGGACTCAGCACACATCATTTCTCTGCTAGTAGTCCATATGGTACTCTAAGTGGTTTCCCATAAACAACCAACAAACAAGTTCCTGTCTCATCTACACTGCCCATAACAGTGAGTTAGATTGGTTGCAAGTTTTGTATATACCTTCGCTCTCTGAAGGAATTGTTTAGCCCAGCTCCCATATGTCAACCATCAAAGGTTACGATTGTACTACAACCTAACTTATCTTAACATATCCGAACTATTAAACTATAATCTTCGTTAAGTTAATTTCTCATTCCTTATGGCCTCCTGGCAACTAAATGCCACCCCTCAGGATTCACTCTTTATCTTCTAAGTCATACAGTCTTTTGTATACTCAGAGCGATCATTCAAGTTAATCATTACTTAGCTTCGTTACGTTAACGTTATTATCTTTAATTCAACTTCTTTACTTTTCACGGTTTAATCATTGCTCTTCATTATCATACGGTCAAACCATACACAGAATGTAGGTTTTATCCGCTTAATATTTGTGTACACTCAACATTCACATTGGTTAAAATGTTCCATACTTAGAATTCATTCTATCATTTTCTATACGAATCACGATCGGCTTTCATTAATCTTATTACCGTTTGTTACGGCTTTCCTGTTACAATTTTTATCTTACTTAATACTTTTGTTATCCATTACCTGAACCCCGTGTTCATTACTCTTTCTTAATGTCGAAGCCATACTACTCGTTGTATGCTAAGACTGCTTGCAACTCTATTACATTTACGTTTATTCCCTTTTTAATCTTTTAATCTCTTACGATCATTTCGTTAAACCCGCACTAAAGGTTTAATTCACTTGATTAAGTGTTATATTAGCTGAACATTATGTTCTTTATCTTCCCTTATGTTTCCCCCAAGAGTTGAGCAGTTAAAAGCTCTTCTCTGGCTTTTTCCTACTACATCAGCCATGCGGGCACGCCACTCTCTTCTATATCTCACGTGTGCTTGGCATGAAGTTTGCGATAGACTGCTCCCTGATGCAGTATTTGAAGTGCCACTTATTATAGCATGGGTATGGTGAAATGGCTGCCAAGCCCTAACCCTAGAAAATATCTCTAAGTGTTAAATTCAATTTGAGACGCTTACTTCCTGCTTTCATACCTTATTCGTTATAACTCAGAACGAGGTCGTTCCAAAGCCATTCTCTTCCTTATCTTACGTACTTCAATCCCCCTCGGACAGAACTTCATTATGCATCCATTAACATGCCATTCAATTGGCTTAATCTTCACCCTTCGTTCATTTTACATTTTTAACGCTCTTTGTTTGTTCGTCCGTAATTCAGTTATCCGAACTCATAATTCGTTCGTTCTAGAGTCCATGACTCATGTTTTCTATGTTCTCTTACATTCTTATGAAACCCTACACGTTCAGGTTCATTTACTAACATTTTAATTCTCGTTTGTCTTTTATGAAATTTTTTGCCATAACTTCATTGTAGCTAAGTTTTAATCCATTCTTCAGGAACGTTTCTACCGTTCCTAACCAAGTATTAAGTATCTAACTTATATATGATGGTTTTAAACTTGTCCATCAATAAAAATTATCCTACGATAGTTTTAAATTTGTCCATCAACAACATTCTTCGTGTTCTTCGTTCGTTCTTCATTTTAATAGAAATTTTGGATTACGATTTCACTTTTTATTAGAATTTGATGTTATAGAACATCATTCCTTACTTCTTTCACCTACTTATTCATATAATCCACTCGAATCGTTCTAATTCATTACGAATCTTATACTTCCTTAAGAAATTTATAAACTAAACTTTTAATTCTTATTTCTTCATTTTCTTACGATTTCAACCATATGAAATCATTCCTAACATCATTTACTTCTTATTCTTATTAAGCTATGTTTTAAACATACAAACTTAAGAAAAGTTAACTTAGGAGTTAGGTTTTAATACATTTCCTCTTTATTTTTCTTCCGCTAGACAAAGCCGGCGATTCGCAAGCTTTTCTATGTCACGAACACTTTTGATCCGATCATTCATGCTCATGCTCTGCCTTCTTCCTCTTCATCTGAACCCTCTCTCTCTCTCTCTCTCTCTCTCTCAAGATATAGGATTTTCAAAAATCCCATTTATATGAAAGTTAGCTTCCTATTTATAAAAAATCCAAGCTAAGGGTATTTTAGTCATTTCACCCCCTTAACCTCCTTACTATTCACACCTCCATACTATTCTCACCTCCTCAAAACACCTCCTTACTATTCACGAGACTTCCCTTGGAAGTTTTGTGGTTCCGTCTTTCGGGTTTCATCCGACAGTTTTAAAAACTGCGATTCTCGAAATCCAAATATTTTTGGATATTTCGTCTTTCCTTTACCGATTAACTTTTACGTATTCTTCAGATTTCCGAAAAACTGAAAAACACTTTTTGGTGTTAAGCGTTTTCCTTCACGTTTTACCCTAACATAGCTAAACGAATGAAAAGTACATAACAGTACTTTTCGTCATTTTTATTTCATCTGATTTCTATATATTTTTCGAGAAAAACTTTTGTCGGCTTAGTTAACTTTTCACGACATATTATCGCCAAATCTTTTGATGGAATGTCATTTTGACATACTGAACTCTCAGAAAGGCTTAGGTTATTCAAACCCTAACCCTTAGGATTTCGTCGGGTGAATAGTGCCTATTTCGTCCTTTTCCCTGAAAATATTTTTATTCCCGGAAAAAATTTATTTTTGTCTTGAAAATTATTACTCGTTCAGTCTAGCTCGTAGCCAGAATCATCCCGACTTAGAATCATCCTAGGTTCTAGAACGATTAATAAACACATAGCACATAATATTATTAATAAAAATTTATTTTATATTAATAACTAATTCTTTAAACTTAAATTCTGGACGATCCGAATTTCCGGGTCGTTACACTCTTCCCTCCTTATAAAAATTACGTCCTTGAAATTTCTTAAAACCACACCCTTACCCGGGTCATCACATTCACCCCTTCTTCACATAATTTCGTCCTCGAAATTTTAGCCTACCCCTCTTCTCAACTTCTCTTCAACAGAGTTCTTATCTTTCCATCATTCCTAAACTCCATAACCTATCAAGAATCATAAAGTAGAAGAATAACGAGGAATATAAAATTTCCTTTTAAAACGTTTCATACTTTTGCTGAGGGGTCAAATCGACCATGAACTCTTATTAGGTTTAACAGCCTGACGTCGTAACCTTTCTTCCACGGTCAGTTTACAATCATAAAGAAAGCAAAATACCTCTTACCCATTGTATACCCCATTTCGGGATATGTTCACCTCAGAATAAATCATTAGATTCTGCACCAAAACAATTTGGTTTCACTACACCAAAAATGGCCTCTAGCGAAGAAAATTTTGTGAAGGAATTTATTCCTTCACATGAGGAGTTGTTTAGCGAAGGAACAGTGAAGGAAAAAAGTATACTAACAATATAGTTATTAGCGAAAGAAACATCCTTCAAAAATTATATATTTTTTCCTCGCAAAATTAGGCGATAGAAAGATTTTTGGAGCCAATTTATGATAAAAATTTGCGAGGAAAAAATCCATTTAGTGAAGGAATTATTACTCACTATATATCATTATTCATAAGTTTTTTGCGAGGGATAATATTGGTCGTTATCTTGTTCTAAATAATTTTTTTTTAATTAATTGTGGTGAATATAAATACCTTAAATTTTTTACAATAGTAAATTTAATTTTAATAACACTTTTAAGTAACTTACAATATCAACTATTTATTTTAATAAACTATAAAGTAAATAACTTTTACACTATGTTAAACTTTAAAATTTCTCCATAAAAGTTTATTTTATGATCATAATTAAATAAAGTTAAAGTTAAATAAAAATAAAATAAAATAATCCAAAAGATTTTAAATTTTATTTTAAGTACATAATATTAATCCAAAAAGTCTTTTGGAGATTAATTTAAAGTAACTTTATTTTTAGTATTTTATTTAATATTCAGGTTAAACAACAATTTAGGAGGGCTTTAATTAAGAAAGATTTTTAGATTATTTAATTTTATTTTTAATTAGTTCAGTATTAAACCATAAGAAAACATCAAAAAAAAACTTAACTTTATTTATTTGAAGCAGAGTACTATGCTTGTTTCAAAAAAAAAAGGGAGTACAGTAGTGTGCGTGACTCATACCGTCGTACGAGAAAGAGGGAAGCCGGCGAGAAAGAGGGAAGCCAGCGATCGAGATAGGAACCAAGTCGGATCAAGGTTTCGCTCAATCTTTTGCCAAAATTATAGTTTCAAAGATGCTAGGTCTCTCAATTTGGTTTTCCCTCACTTTCTTAGCCATAGTTTAGGCGGGAGAAATAAAAAATTAGCGCCAAATTTTACCGTCGTTATAAGCGACTGTGTACTACAAAGTCGTGTATATACATTTTTCCCATATATATATATATAATGATATTATTTAAAAGATTTTAAAAATTAATAACGATGTTATAATTTTAAGAGAATAAAATATTTTATATATAAATCATTAATTAAATAACTTGGGTACATAAACCAAAGTTGATAGGTTTATACTAATAGAATAAGTTTTTCAATTCGCTAAAATAAAATTAGATGCATATATAACTAAGTTAATTTCTTTGAAGAAGATGTCAAATAAAACAATTATGGTGCAGAATTATTTATGGTAGTATAAATTATTAGTAATTAGTATATGATAATTAGATATGAAAATTAAACATTCCGCATAGAGTATTTTCAAAAATTATTTTCGAAAAATGGTTCAATCTCATTTCTTATTCGGGCTTTATGCTAATAAGAAACAGCGTGACCCGGTCACCGAATTCTTACACCAGAAACTCTTACAAGTTAAAACGAAATATAACGTCGTCTTCTTCAAGAAGACCTAGGAGGAGTTAAAGCAAAAGAAGCCCAACCATGCCCTAAACCCTCGATCCTCTTCGCAGAGGCTTTGCTTTTACTGCTATTGCGTTACTAGTAGACCCAACCATAGCGTACGTCTTCTTCCTTCTGAAACCATGAAGCTCGTTAGGTCAGTTGATCGCCTTTAAATATGTCCATTTATTGTTTAATATCGTTAATCTGATAAATTTAAGTTTCTAATGCAAGTGTTTCAATTTATATGAGCAGGTTTTTGATGAAGTTGAACAATGAGACCGTCTCGATCGAGCTCAAAAATGGGACTGTTGTTCACGGCACCATCACAGGTTTCTCTCTTTCTCTCAACATCCTTGGTTGGCCAGAATTAGGTCATTTTTGTTTTCTTCTTTTTTTTTATGTGATTGTAGCTCGTGAACAATAAAAAGGGGAGAACTGTAATCAGGATCATATTTGGCTTAGCCGACCTTGAATTCTTCTTTTGCGGGTTAGAGAAACACTTTGTGAACAAAAGTCCAGTTATATATGCTTTTAGTAAATCATATATTATTTATGTTACTAGAATTTTGTGTAACAGTTTGTTGACGAACTGTGCAGTTTTAACTTAGTTATATATGCATCTAATTTTATTTGACTACAAATTCTACACCATCAAACAATTATTAACTAAGATAATTTGACTACAAATTCTGCACCATCAAACAATTATTTGAAATATTACAAAACTTCTATGGCATAAGAAACGAGCACAACAATTTTTAATCAGAAAAGTAGTTTTGGAAGCTCTAATTTTTCAAGAAAGTTGAAAGCACAGTTTACAAGGGTTATAAATAATTTCATTTGTTTTTTGGGGTGAAAAATAAGATCTTTAAGTTTATAAACCCATAATCATTTAAAAAAACATAAACACGAGTAGGACAAAAATACGGCGTTGTCTAAGAACATATTGTAATCTAATCTCTCACAATTTCATTTGAGAGAGGAAGAATAACAAAAATGGCAGCTATGGTTTCTCATCACTCTCTTCTTCCCTCCAAATTTCCTCCAACTTTCACTTCCAATTCCTCCTCTCTCTTCTTCAATTTCCCTTCAACCGCCCGAACCTTTCTGTCCCGATTCAAATGCTCGGCCGGGCAGACCGGCTTCTTCACCAAACTCGGCCGGTTAATCAAAGAGAAGGCCAAGAGCGACGTCAACAAAATCTTCTCCGGCTTTACAAAAACTCGAGAAAATCTAGCCGTGATCGACGAGCTTCTTCTCTACTGGAATCTCTCAGATACCGACCGTGTCCTCGACGAATTAGAAGAGGTTCAATTCCCCACTCTCCCTTATAGTTTCTTCAGATAATTTATATTTTTCCTAGAATTTTTTTTTTTTGTAAAATCTCTAAGGATTCGAAATATGCTCCTGATTGGGTGAAAAAAGAAAGATAGTTGTGTAAGTAAAAAAATCCCAATTTGGATGTTTTCTAGCTCAATTGAGATTTGAAATTATGGGAGTTAACTCTAATTTCAAATTTTCCCCTCAAATAAGCCTCGAATAAACACCCAATGCAACAGTTTCTATAAAAGAATAATTTTTTTCTATAGAACAATTTGAATTTGTCAATTATATAGAAATGTTGTATATTGACTCTAATTTCAAATTTTTCCAAAAATAAGGCCATAATAAGCACCCAATGCAACATATTTTTATAAAAAGACAATCTTTTCCATATAAAAAGTTGCATTTATCATTTTATATAGAAAAATGAGTTGCATAGGCATAGTATAGAACATGTTGCATTTGGTACTTATTTGGGATTTATTTTCTACGGACATAACATCTTATGGAATAAACTGTTAACTATAAGTTTACAGTTTATTTCTCTTTTCTGTTCTCTTATAAATGAACTTAATTTTAATCACAAATTCATAAAATTCAAACCTACATGTGCATGCAGATGAAGAAATTTGTTTGCTTATGTAATGTCAGCAACTTAACTATTGTGTAGAAAGATATAAATAAAGGCAAGTGGGCCTGAAGTTCCGGTGGTATTATGAAATTATTCTTCCTTGAAAATTTGAAGAAATGGTGGCAAATAGAGTAACTATAGGCTTATGGCACTATTCTAACTAGAACCAAAAAAAAGATTACAGGCTTTGCTGGTTTCTGATTTTGGCCCAAAGATCACTATAAAGATTGTGGAGAGCTTGAGGGATGATATATATGCTGGAAAGCTCAAATCAGGAAGTGAGATTAAGGTAACTATTTTGAGATATTCTCATGTATTTATATTGTGCTATGTTTTGATGAGTTGAAAATTGTTTTAGAAGATAAGAAAATGCGATTATGTGCCTTATTATTTATCGTTTAGAAGTTGAGTTGTTGTGATTCATTTATACAAGTAATTTATGTCCGTGAGTTCCAGATCAAGGACTATCAGTTCTCATAAGGTTAAGTATGATGGACTGTGGATTATGATGGTTTGTAGGATGCTTTGAAGAAGAGTGTGTTGGATTTGTTGACGAGTAAAGGGCTCAAAACAAAGCTTCAACTTGGATTCAGGTTTGTATTACTTTGTACAAGATTTTGATGCTGGCTTGATCTGAGTCATACATACCAATTACCCTTAGAAACTGAAGAGAAATTATATTTTATTGAACAAATTAGTTTTTATGCTGCTCCTATTTCCATGTTGAGAATGTGTAGAAACAATTTCCATTCTTGTTGATTTTGCACTTCCTGACTTGCTGGCCATGCAAAGCACCCTAAGTTATATATTGAACTAGTGGTAGTTTATTTTTCCATATTAATATTATGCTTACTTTTCTAATATCACCTTACAATAACTAATAACAGCTTTTTTGAATCTGCATCCAGCTAACTCTTAGGATATTACCCCCTAGGATGACATTAGGAGTTGTTTCATATTAGTTTGGCTGCCTATCATTTCTATGTGATGCCTGCATTCGGCATTCCATTATGCACGATATATTGGGACTTGATACAAGCAGAGAAACATTGATTTTTCCTGAGGTATTGATGCCTATCATTTCTATCATTGCTAATTGATGTGCATTTTGATGACTTGCAAATGTATTTAATGTACGTATTTAACTCTTGTACATATTTTGTATTTTAGTCAGGATATAGTACTGAGGTTGGCGGTCCTGCAGAGGATGGTACACTAGAGGTAGATGACTTGAATGTTTGGATTGAGAAAACCGGTGGGATTAAAAAAATAGGATACTTCGTTTTCCAAGATATCGCGCACGAGACGTGCTCGGTACGCCTCCTATAGTGCCGCCGAGTATAGGTTATTCTTCACCGGAACAATCTACTCATCCTAAGGAATTGGAGAATATGATCGACAAGATTGTCCTCCGTCGATTGGGTATAAAGTCTATGGATGATGCTTCTACCAATGATAGTATACCACAACCGTCCATTGATATAGATATTACTGAACATATAACTAAATTGGTAGAGAAAAAGTTTACCAACTTCCTTCAAACATTTACCAACTATGGTTCACTTGAGGTATTTACTAATAACTATATTTTTGTCTTTGTCCTTCCTTAATCTCTCTCTATCTATTAATTTAAGTTCACCAGGTTTATTTTTTCTTAATCCTCTCCTTATTGAAATTGAATTTTGGTGTTTCTTTTACATGAGGAACTTTACAGGCCCAACCTTGATTTCCTTGAAGAAAATGATGATGAAGTGGACCTAACATGATGTACACTTCATTTCTTCTAGCTCGTTATTTTTTTAATTTTCTTATTTTAGTTATTAAATATTGTAAGTAATATGATCCTTGGGAGATCAAGATACAATAACAAATTTTGTACTTATTGTGACTTGAGCATTATCTATTTATATATGGAGTATTAGTTTTAATTTTTGGCTCTTTATGTAGTTTATCAATTAGTTTGAAACAATTATATATGACATGATTTATATTAACTTGAAATATTAAATTTAATATTTATTATAGCATTTAATAATAATAATAATAATAATAATAATAATAATAATAATAAATATGAAAACATTGATTTTAAAATTAATTATAATTTGCAATGAATTTTGGTTATTTATCAATTAATTTTTTTACAAATTTATAATTTGTGAAGGATTTTACTTAAGAAATGGATTTTAATGAAGGATTATTTTCCTCACTAAATATTTTTTGGTTAATTAGTTAGTCATCAATGAAGGATTATTTCCCTCACTAATTTGAAGATACATTCTCAATTTATAATTAGTGAAGGAAAATTTTCTCTCATTAAATAAATTTGTTCTTCACAATATATTATTTGTGAGGGAATAAAGTTATTCACTAATTTTAAATAGTCCTTCTTAAAATATTATTTATGAAGGAAACTAATCTTTCACTAAATAACAATATTCCATAACTAAATACAATTTTTGAATGAATAAGTTATTCACAATATAGCCTTCACAAAAAACATTTAGTTACTACTTAGCGAAGGATACCCAATTGCGAGGAGGTCTAATGCGAGCACTCGTGTGAAGGAAATATTTCTTCGCAATAAATAACTTGTGAGAGATATAGGGCCTCTAGTGAAGGATTTGTCCTTCACTAGAGGCCATTTTTGGTGTAGTGTTTGGCATAACTTCTTCAAAGAAAGCTTGATTTTCTTTTAAACATGATATACCATTTGTCCAGCCGAATCAAATATCTTAGACCATACCAATAAATTGGATATGAACGTGAAACATTCATCTAGTCAACTCAATTGACATCGATTACTTCTTTAAATTCTTTTTCAATACATCAAAATGTTTTATGACGTCATGATACCGTACTTTTCACAGTACGTTGAGGACTTCGTCAGTTTGTGACTCCGTCATTATACATCATACCATAGCGGGTTGTTGATTCTAAGATCACATCTAACATTAGGTTCAATTGCATTAATAACTCCATCCTTTTACCATCCTTGCATCAAATACACTGATGATATAAAATTAATTTTGATATTTCAAATCAATTTTTGTCTAGCCAAAACAATTAGCATAGACATACCAAGAATAGTTCTTTTAAAAATCTATTGGTTCCAAAAGTTGAACCAATTCTTTCATTTTCAAAATACGAACACATAAGCACAATTTCAATAAACTTCGAAATCTAGCATAGCTAAATAACTTAGAATATCCTATTCTCCATCTTCCTTCATTGTCTTACTGTGACAATACTTAATCTTCTCTAGCACCTTCAACACTAGGCCTATTGAAAATAACTTATTTTCAGTCTAAACATCCCTCTACCTTAGTACAGACCATCAACTTACCACACATTATGAGTTCAGGAACTTTCCACAATAATATGAGTTGAAGAACTATCCCAGACAAAACATAAGCGTCCATTCGCTGAGAAGTTCAAAAACCTACCCTATCATTATGAGTCACGAACGTACCATAAGTATGAGTTTCAAGAACTCGCACATACCTTATCGTTCTCTACCTATCAAGTATATGCATGAGAAAACATTCACCTTCTCGTCATATACATCTTGACAGCGCGACCAATTCCAATGATTATCACTCTAATAAGCTAAGCAGTTGTTACACCAAGCATAAACCTCTGCCCATAACAAAGGTTCATACAACTCAGCTATCACATGAGTCCTCAATTAAAATTTTTTCAACTTCTAAATCTCTCTTTACTAAATATGAATTTTCTTTAATTCATATACTCTCCTTCACAACTCAATCTGAGTTCTTCTTCCTGTACTACTTTATAGTACTATAAATCATTCATCATTTAACAGCTCATCTGTTACTACGATTCACTATGATCACGTGGTGATCTTCTTATCCCTCTCTCTACAATTATAGTCTTGGATACTCTTACCTAAGATTTATAACCTATTAGCGCTGATACCAATCTGTAACACCCCGAAATCCGGTCTAACTTCACACCCGGATTTCGTACGTCACGATCCCATCTTCTTCCAAATATACATCATTATATACTGAAATATAACAACATATATTCTAAATTCCCAGGTTCTAAAACCTTATAACTCCTTTCATTACAAAAATGATAATTACATTATCCTTTACATCTTACACGAGTGACATTCATCTGCCACTAAGGATACATAATAGTTTATTAAACTAATCTAAAGTTCATTTAACTTATTTTATATTACAAGTCTTCGCTCGATCTTCTCGCTCATCCACATCTGAAGGGCACTCGATCAGGATACCGTCAGCTTAATCTTTACGGAATCATTAAGTTCGTCTAACATCGTTCGCTAAAAATGTTTTTCATTTAAAGCAAGTGTGAGCCTTCTTAAAATATTATTTGTGAAGGAAACTAATCTTTCACTAAATAACAATATTCCATAACTAAATACAATTTTTGAATGAATAAGTTATTCACAATATATCCTTCACAAAAAATATTTAGTTACTACTTAGCGAAGGATACCCAATTGCGAGGAGGTCTAATGCGAGCACTCGTGTGAAGGAAATATTTTTTCGCAATAAATAACTTGTGAGAGATATAGGGCCTCTAGTGAAGGATTTGTCCTTCACTAGAGGCCATTTTTGGTGTAGTGTTTGGCACAACTTCTTCAAAGAAAGCTTGATTTTCTTTTAAACATGATATATCATTTGTCCAGCCGAATCAAATATCTTAGACCATACCAATAAATTGGATATGAATGTGAAACATTCATCTAGTCAACTAAATTGACATCGATTACTTCTTTAAATTCTTTTTCAATACATCAAAATGTTTTATGACGTCATGATACCGTACTTTTCACAGTACGTTGAGGACTTCGTCAGTTTGTGACTTCGTCATTATACATTATACCATAGCGGGTTGTTGATTCTAAGATCACATCTAACATTAGGTTCAGTTGCATTAATAACTCCATCCTTTTACCATCTTTGCATCAAATGCACTGATGATATAAAATTCATTTTGATATTTCAAATCCATTTTTGTCTAGCCGAAATAATTAGCATAGACATACCAAGAATAGTTCTTTTAAAAATCTATTAGTTCCAAAAGTTGAACCAATTCTTTCATTTTCAAAATACGAACACATAAGCACAATTTCAATAAACTTCAAAATCTAGCATAGCTAAATGACTTAGAATATCCTATTCTCCATCTTCCTTCATTATCTTACTGCGACAATACTTAATCTTCTCTAGCACCTTCAATACTAGGCCTACTGAAAATAACTTATTTTCAGTCTAAACATTCCTCTACCTTAGTACAGTCCATCAACTTACCACACATTATGAGTTCATGAACTTTCCACAATAATATGAGTTGAAGAACTATCCCAGACAAAACATAAGCGTCCATTCGCTGAGAAGTTCAAAAACCTACCCTATCATTATGAGTCACGAACGTACCATAAGTATGAGTTTCAAGAACTCGCACATACCTTATCGTTCTCTACCTATCAAGTATATGCATGAGAAAAGATTCACCTTCTCGTCATATACATCTTGACAGCGCGACCAATTCCAATGATTATCATTGTAATAAGCTAAGCAGTTGTTACACCAAGCATAAACCTCTGCCCATAACAAAGGTTCATAAAACTCAGCTATCACATGAGTCCTCAATTGAAATTTTTACAACTTCTAAATCTCTCTTTACTAAATATGATTTTTCTTTAATTCATATACTCTCCTTCACAACTCAATCTGAGTTCTTCTTCCTGTACTACTTCATAGTACTATAAATCATTCATCGTTTAACAGCTCATCAGTTACTAAGATTCACTATGATCACGTGGTGATCTTCTTATCCCTCTCTCTATAATTATAGTCTTAGATACTCTCACCTAAAATTTATAACCTATCAGCTCTGATACCAATTTGTAACGCCCCGAAATCCGGTCTAACTTCACACCCGGATTCCGTACGTCACGATCCCATCTTCTTCTAAATATACATCATTATATACTGAAATATAACAACATATATTCTAAATTCCCAGGTTCTAAAACCTTATAACTCCTTTCATTACAAAAATGATAATTACATTATCCTTTACATCTTACACGAGTGACTTTCATCTGCCACTAAGGATACATAACAGTTTATTAAACTAATCTAAAGTTCATTTAACTTATTTTATATTACAAGTCTTCGTTCGATCTTCTCGCTCATCCACATTTGAATGGCACTCGATCAGGATACCGTCAGCTTGATCTTTACGGAATCCTTAAGTTTGTCTAACATCGTTCACTAAAAATGTTTTTCATTTAAAGCAAGTGTGGGCCTTCTTAAAATATTATTTATGAAGATAACTAATCTTTCACTAAATAACAATATTCTATAACTAAATACAATTTTTGAATGAATAAGTTATTCACAATATATCCTTCACAAAAAATATTTAGTTACTACTTAGCGAAGGATACCCAATTGCGAGAAGGTCTAATGCGAGCACTCGTGTGAAGGAAATATTTCTTCGCAATAAATAACTTGTGAGAGATATAGGGCCTCTAGTGAAAGATTTTTGGTGTAGTGTTTGGCCCAACTTCTTCAAAGAAAGCTTGATTTTCTTTTAAACATGATATACCATTTGTCCAGCCGAATCAAATATCTTTGACCATACCAATAAATTGGATATGAACGTGAAATATTCATCTAGTCAACTCAATTGACATCGATTACTTCTTTAAATTCTTTTTCAATACATCAGAACATTTTATGACGTCATGATACCGTACTTTTCACAGTACGTTGAGGACTTCGTTAGTTTGTGACTTCGTCATTATACATCATACCATAGCGGGTTGTTGATTCTAAGATCACATCCAACATTAGGTTCAATTGCATTAATAACTCCATCCTTTTACCATCCTTGCATCAAATGCACTGATGATATAAAATTCATTTTGATATTTCAAATTAATTTTTGTCTAGCCTAAACAATTATCATAGACATACCAAGAATAGTTCTTTTAAAAATATGTTGGTTCCAAAAGTTGAACCAATTCTTTCATTTTCAAAATACGAACACATAAGCACAATTTCAATAAACTTCGAAATCTAGCATAGCTAAATGACTTAGAATATCCTATTCTCCATCTTCCTTCATTGTCTTACTGCGATATAACTTAATCTTCTCTAGCACCTTCAATACTAGGCCTACTGAAAATAACTTATTTTCAGTCTAAACATCCCTCTACCTTAGTACAGTCCATCAACTTACCACACATTATGAGTTCAGGAACTTTCCACAATAATATGAGTTGAAGAACTATCCCAAACAGACCATAAGCGTCAATTCGCTAAGAAGTTCAAAAACCTACCCTATCATTATGAGTCACGAACGTACCATAAGTATGAGTTTCAAGAACTCGCACATACCTTATCGTTATCTACCTATCAAGTATATGCATGAGAAAAGATTCACCTTCTCGTCATATACATCTTGACAGCGCGACCAATTCCAATGATTATCACTGTAATAAGCTAAGCAGTTGTTACACCAAGCATACACCTCTGCCCATAACAAAGGTTCAAACAACTCAGCTATCATATGAGTCCTCAATTGAAATTTTTACAACTTCTAAATCTCTCTTTACTAAATATGAATTTTCTTTAATTCATATACTCTCCTTCACAAATCAATCTGAGTTCTTCTTCCTGTACTACGTCATAGTACTATAAATCATTCATCGTTTAACAGCTCATCTGTTACTACGATTCACTATGATCACGTGGTGATCTTCTTATCCCTCTCTCTACAATTATAGTCTTGGATACTCTTACCTAAGATTTATAACCTATCAGCTCTAATACCAATTTGTAACGCCCCGAAATCCGGTCTAACTTCACACCCGAATTCCGTACGTTACGATCCCATCTTCTTCTAAATATACATCATTATATACTGAAATATAACAACATATATTCTGAATTCCCAGGTTCTAAAACCTTATAACTCCTTTCATTACAAAAATGATAATTACATTATCCTTTACATCTTACACGAGTGACTTTCATCTGCCACTATGGATACATAACAGTTTATTAAACTATTCTAAAGTTCATTTAACTTATTTTATATTACAAGTCTTCGTTCGATCTTCTCGCTCATCCACATCTGAATGGCACTCGATCAGGATACCATCAGCTTGATCTTTACGGAATCCTTAAGTTCGTCTAACATCGTTCGCTAAAAATGTTTTTCATTTAAAGCAAGTGTGAGCCTTCTTAAAATATTATTTGTGAAGGAAACTAATCTTTCACTAAATAACAATATTCCATAACTAAATGCATTTTTTGAATGAATAAGTTATTCACAATATATCCTTCACAAAAAATATTTAGTTACTATTTTGCGAAGGATACCCAATTGCGAGGAGGTCTAATGCGAGCACTCGTGTGAAGGAAATATTTCTTCGCAATAAATAACTTGTGAGAGATATAGGGCCTTTAGTGAAGGATTTATCCTTCACTAGAGGCCGTTTTTGGTGTAGTGTTTGGCACAACTTCTTCAAAGAAAGCTTGATTTTCTTTTAAACATGATATACCATTTGTCCAGCCGAATCAAATATCTTAGACCATACCAATAAATTGGATATGAACGTGAAACATTCATCTAGTCAACTCAATTGACATCGATTACTTCTTTAAATTCTTTTTCAATACATCTAAATGTTTTATGACGTCATGATACCGTACTTTTCACAGTACGTTGAGGACTTCGTCAGTTTGTGACTCCGTCATTATACATCATACCATAATGTGTTGTTGATTCTAAGATCACTTCCAACATTAGGTTCAATTGCATTAATAACTCCATCCTTTTACATCTTACACGAGTGACTTTCATCTGCCACTAAGGATACATAACAGTTTATTAAACTAATCTAAAGTTCATTTAACTTATTTTATATTACAAGTCTTTGCTTGATCTTCTCGCTCATCCACATCTGAATGACACTCGATCAGGATACCGTCAGCTTGATCTTTACGGAATCCTTAAGTTCGTCTAACATCGTTCGCGAAAAATATTTTTCATTTAAAGCAAGTGTGAGCATTCAATTGCCCAACATGTCATAATAGTTGAACAAACATTTTCAAGAATTCAAACATTCTTTTAAGACTTCAATATCCGAACAAAGGTTATGAAGCAGCTTGAATAATAGGAATAATCTCGATTCCTATCATTTTAAAATAATTTTTACTTTCATTTTAAAATACTTTCATTCTTCTACCTTTTTCGTACACATTCTATCTAGCTAGAATCATTAGCACAGACTTAACAATAACGGATCATGTATAAACAGAGCATTCTCTTATTGAATAGTTAAATCACAAAACAATTCATCTCAAAGAAACACCGAAGAGTTCAAATTGTGGCACAAAGCCTCATAAGTTCTACCACCTTGTACAAATATCACACATTAGCACATAGACAGAACTTCTCAAGTTTAACATCTGAGAAGTTTAATAAACTAGCATTCATTTCAAATATGAATGAAGTTAGGAAACTTGCCTTATGCCCTGCTATAACTTACGCCGAACTACTCATTTCAATTCCTATATAACACATAAGAAAACACCACATACACCAATTAGTCATACATCTTTGACTTATGCATTAGTTTACTTAACTTTACTTGTTAGGATTCGCGTTCTTGCAACCTAAGTTTACGTGACCACTTCCATTATCATTCTATGGCTTCATGACATACGAAGATGTCTTACTTATACGTTCATCATCTTTGATGTTTTACATTCATATCATCTTCTTATAACTTCTCTAGGACTCAACACACATCGCTTATCTGCTAGTAGTCCATATGGTACTCTAAGTGGTTTCCCACAAACAACCAACAAACAAGTTCTCGTCTCATCTACACTGCCCATAACAGTAAGTTAGATCTGTTGCTAGTTTTGTATATACCTTCACTCTCTGAAGGAATTGTTTAGCCCAGCTCCCATATGTCGACCATCAAAGGTTACGATTGTACTACAACCTAACTTATCTTAACTTATCCAAACTATTAAACTATAATCTTCGTTAAGTTAATTTCTCATTCCTTATGGCTTCCTGGCAACTAAACGCCACCCCTTAGGATTCACTTTTTATCATCTAAGTCATACAGTCTTTAATATACTCACAACAATCATTCAAGTTAATTATTACTCAGCTTCGTTACGTTAACGTTATTATCTTTAATTCAACTTCTTTACTGTTCACGGTTTAATCATTGCTCTTTATTATCATACGGTCAAACCATACACGGAATATAGGTTCTATCCGCTTAATATTTGCATACACTCAACTTTCACATTGGTTAAAATGTTTCATACTTACAATTCATTCAATCATTTTCTATCTGAATCACGATCGACTTTCATTAATCTTATTACAATTCGTTACGGCTTTCTTGTTACAATTTTTATCTTACTTAATACTTTCGTTATCCATTACATGAACCCCATGTTCATTACTCTTTCTTAATGTCGAAGCCAAATTACTCATTGTATGCTAAGACTGCTTGCAACTGCGTTACATTTATGTTAATTCCCTTTTTAATCTTTTAATCTCTTTTGATCATTTTGTTCAACCTGTACTAAAGGTTTATTCACTTGATTAAGTGTTACATTAGTTGAACATTATGTTCTTTATCTTCCCTTACGTTTCCCCCAAGAGTTGAGCAGTTAAAAGCTCTTCTCCAGCTTTTTCCCTACACTGGCGCAGCGGCGCCACTCTCTTCTTTATCTCTCATGCCGTGGTGTGAGTTTGCAGTACCCGGCTCCTTGGTCTGGCGCTGCAGTGCCACCTAACAAGGCATGGCTAGTGTTAAATTCAATTTGAGACGCTTACTTCCCGCTTTCATAACTTATTCATTATAACTCGGAACGAGGTCGTTCCAAAGCCATTCTCTTCCTTATCTTACGTACTTCAATCTCCCTTGGACAGAACTTCATTCTGAATCTGTTAACGTGCCATTCAATTGGCTTAATCTTCACCCTTTGTTCATTTTACGTTTTTAACGCTCTTTGTTTGTTCTTCCGTAATTCAGTCATCCGAACTCATAATTCATTCGTTATGGAGTCCACGACTCTTGTTTTCTATGTTCTCTTACATTCTTTAAGAAACCCTACACGTTCGGGTTCATTTACTAACTTTTTAATTCTCGTTTGTCTTTTACGAAATTTTTTGCCATAACTTCATTACAGCTAAGTTTTAATCCGTTCTTCATGAACGTTTCTACCATTCCTAACCAAGAAATAAGCATATAACTTATACACGATGGTTTTAAACTTATCCATCAACAAAAATTATCCTACGATGGTTTTAAATTTGTCCATCAACAATGTTCTTCGTGTTCTTCGTTCGTTCTTCATTTTAATCGATATTTTGAATTACGATTTCACTTTTTATTAGAATTTTATGTTATAGAACATCATTCCTTACTTATTTCACCTACTTATTCATATAATCCACTCGAATCGTTCTAATTCATTATGAATCTTATACTTCCTTAAGAAATTTATAAACTAAACTTTTAATTCTTATTTCTTCATTTTTTTACGATTTCAACCATCTGAAATCATTCCTAACATCATTTACTTCTTATTCTTATTAAGCTATGTTTTAAACATACAAACTTAAGAAAAGTTAACTTAGGAGTTAGGTTTTAATACCTTTCCTCTTTATTTTTCTTCCACTAGACAAAGCCGGCGATTTGTAAGCTTTTCTATTTCACGAACACTTTCGATCCGATCATTCATGCTCATGCTCTTCCTTCTCCCTCTTCATCTGAACCCTCTCTCTCTCTCTCTCATAAGATATAGGATTTTCAAAAATCCCATTTAAATGAAAGTTAGCTTCCTATTTATAGAAAATCCAAGCTAAGGGTATTTTAGTCATTTCACCCCCTTAACCTCCTTACTATTCACACCTCCATATTATTCCCACCTCCTCAATACACCTCCTTACTATTCACGAGAGTTCCCTTGGAAGTTTCATGGTTCTGTCTTTCGGGTTTCGTCCGACAGTTTTAAAAATTGCGATTCTCGGAATCGAAATATTTTTGGATATTTCGTCTTTCCTTTACCGATTAACTTTTACGTATTCTTCGAATTTCCGAAAAACTGAAAAACACTTTTTGGTGTTAAGCGTTTTCCTTCACGTTTTCCCATAATGTAGCTTAACGAATGAAAAGTACATAACAGTACTTTTCGTCATTTTTATTTCGTCCGATTTCTACACGTTTTTCGAAAAAAACTTTTATCGGCTTACTTTACTTTTCATGACATATTTTTGTAAAATCTTTAGACATAATGTCGTTTCGATATACCGAACTCTCAGAAAGGCTTAAGTTATTCAAACCTTAACCCTTAGGGTTTCGTCGGGTGAATAGTGCCTATTTCGTCCTTTTCCCTAAAAATATTTTTGTTCCCGAAATTTTTTTATTTTTGTGTTGAAAATTATTACTCGTTCAGTCTAGCTCGTAGCCAGAATCCTACCGACTTATAATCATCCTAGGTTCTAGAACGATTAATAAACACATAGCACATAATATTATTAATAAAAATTCATTTTATTAATAACTAATTCTTTAAACTTAAATTCTGGACGATCCGAATTTTAGGGTCGTTACATTTTCCTTCGACACTGTAGCAGTAGTATGAGACGTGGATCCTTCAGCTTCTCCATAATTCCATGGGACTTTTTGCAAGCTGATAACAGGATATTGTGGTCTAAATGGTTAGCAAATTGGCTCTGGTGCAACCATTCTCAAAGGATTATTACTACCTTTGATTTGAATTGCTGGTATGGGAAATGGCCCGACAGTCTCATCAGTCTCAGAGGATATAACTGCTACTAGCCCCTTTCACTTAGTAAGACAGGTATTCCAAGTCTCGAGTAGCACAGTTTCATCGTCTACCACCTGCAGGACATCGCTGTCAATTAGATTCTGAATAAGGTGGCAGAGTGCCCAGTATTCTGTTGTGCTGTAACCGCGAGAATGTGAATGATATTGATACACTCCATCATAGTTGAACCGTCTTGAACGGAGATTAATTGGAGGTAGAAGGGAGGTGAATCTTCCTTCGTTGATTAGCATCTGAAATATCTCCTCCATAGGTTGGCCCAGGTATGTAAATTCCCTTCTATTGGCAAAATCCCGACGGGCTTTAGTACTTGCTCTCTTCGCAACCTTGTCCTCCAGTGCCTCACTTTCTGAAGGTGATGATGTAGCATTCATAACAAAAGGAAGGAGATAGGCATGCTCATGGCTGACTAACTAGCGTGTGACTTGATGCTGATGGATCACTAGTTCTTCCAATTGTTCAACTTGCTTACAAAGAGCTTTCATCTTTCGTTCAATAGCAAATTGGAATTTTGCGTAATCCCATCTATCAACGCCGTCTTTGATGGTCTGGGATGATTCAACAACGTAATTGGAACTCTATCCACTGCTCCAATTAATCATATTGACCTCTTCTTCTTTGTGTTGAGGAAGAGAGTTGTCTTGCACATGAGGTTGATCTGGTTTGGTAACCACGATCTCACAGTTTTCTATTAAATCTTGGATCTTGTGTTTCAAGGCCCAACAGTCTTGAGTATCATGTCCAGGTGCCCCAGAATGATAAGCACACTTTCGAGTAACATTGAAACCCCTCCCATTCGGGTTGGCTGGTGGAAGAAGATATGTAATTTTCTTCTGAGTAATCAAAAGAGCAAGGATATTCTCGAGTGAGTCCCCTAAGGGTGTGAACACTCGGGGGCGCTTTACTTCTCCACGATTAGGCAGTGGGGGGTTTAAAGACTGTGCTTGAAAAGGGGAGTAGTTTCTCCTCTATATAGGCATATTCTGATTACCTTTTGACCTTGCAGTATCAAGGAAATATCCTCCTCTTTATTTTTATGGACCCTCCTGGGGTTGTTTCCATAAGTTCCGGACTTGATGTGCTCAACAACTGCTTTAAGTGCGGCTAGGTCTTGAATCTTTCCTGACTTCAACACCATCTCAGCCATCTCTCTATGTTTGATCATTTCAAAAA
Source organism: Panax quinquefolius (assembly GCA_020205615.1). Lineage (NCBI taxonomy): Eukaryota > Viridiplantae > Streptophyta > Magnoliopsida > Apiales > Araliaceae > Panax > Panax quinquefolius. The sequence goes on along the minus strand of CM035156.1, from coordinate 119,019,869 downwards.
ATGGTTTGCCAATACCAGCTAAGACTCTATCATAGAAAGGAGCTTCATGTATGTCTATAAAGGTCATGACCATTTCTGATTCCGTTATAGAAGGAATAACTTGAGCAGCAAGGCGCCTCCACCTTTGAGCATACTCCCTAAAAGACTCATTGGACTATTTCTTGACATTGGTAATCAGATACCGGTCAGGACCCATCTGAGACTGGAAGTTGTACTGAGTAAGGAAGGCATGAGCTAGCTCTTCCCAGCTATAGATCTTTGAGTTGTCTAATCTGGTATACCATAAACAAGCTTCTCCAGCCAGACTCTTCTAAAATAGCTGCATAATGAGCTTCTCATTTTTTGCATAAGATCCAAGTTCTCCAATGAACACCTTCAAATGTGTGTAATGATCCCCTAATCCATCATACTTTTCAAAGTCAGGGGTTTTAAATTTCTCTGGATAATGAACACCAGGGAATATGCAAAGGCCATCATATGAAACACTCCAATGTGCTCCAATCCCCTTGAGAGAACGGATGGTTTCTTCCATCTAAAGCACCTTATTCCTGATATCACTAGTGTCTGGATCTTCTTTGAGATGGGTGTTTTCAAGGTCTTTGTTGGTCGTATCCAACTGAAGTTCAGTATTTGTTTTATCTAAACCTTGTGTTCCTCCTTGTGTAGAGGATTCTGTATGTACGGGTATTCATAAACCCTGAGTAGATTAATGTAATTCTTTAAGTAGAATAGCCAAATCTGTAATTTACTTGCTTATTCCGTCAAATTCTTCTCGTGAGACAGGAGCAGGATTAGACTTGTCAGACGAAGACATGGTTGGCTGTAGGCTCGTGGCCTTTTTGGATTTTGAGCGAGTAATAGGCCCAATTATTTCCCTGCAAAAAAACATATGTAGTTTAGTCTTAGGGATAATGTAAATGTTTACATGCTATGTGAGGTATCCGTGTTAGGAATATTTTCCTGCAAAACGGATGTTAGCTATTTTGTAATACAGGATAACATGCTAATTGTAAATATTCATGTGCACATATTTCTTCATATTTTCCATTACATGGATTGACATGAAATGATATTTACATGTAAATGCTTTTACAAGTAATCGAGAATGGAAAGCATGAAGAGACTTTCCTCCGCGTTTGGTTTATCAGAGGTTGACCTATCTTAGGTTTACTCTCACGACTTTTTGGCATGAAGGTTCCTAAATCATCGCAATCTACTTGACGGGAAGTTAATTCGGTCTTTCAACTGGAGCGAATCTGGGTGGTGCCTTTCCTGAGCCTCGTTGGAATTAGTCTCCCTACGAGTCCAGTAGTCAAACACCGACAGGATAGCCTCTTGGTGGAGGAACCACACAACATACATTCATATACAACGTGTCTCACCATTTATGAGAATGATGACATGTGCGAAGCACTAATATCACAGATAGATATATTGCAGTGCAGTAAGTAAATGCATTCGTACACATTCATCATAAATGTAAATGCAACATCCACATATAAGCATATAACAGTTTTGAAAAGTTTGTAATAGCAGCTTAAGCCCTCTTACTGGTGTCCCCAGCGGAGTCGCCACCTGTCGACGTTGGGATTTTTATTTCTCCCTTTTCTATTCTTGTTCTTTGGTGTTCTCATGTTATGTGAGAATTGTTTGAAAAAATGAGTGAGAAAGGTCCGACATGTATATGTCGATGATTTGACTGTAAGAGTCGCCAGTTGGTGTTTTTAACTTGTTGCACCAACGCAATCGAGAAAAGGTTTACACATTGACCCAGTGATCTGACACTGCTAAACGGGTCTATGAAACCGAGATTTATTTGGGTTCGGGGGCTTGATTATGCGGACGGAACGTGTTAGGCACCCCCCAACATCCGTGTTACCACGGTGACCGCCACTTTTCAAGAAACTGTTATATGAATGTGTGTGTGTGTGTGGATCAATGTGCAATTTATTTTGGAAGTAGTGCGAGGCCTTGTTCATACCTATATACAAAGGGTTTGAATTTATATAAAAATTCAGTTTTAAACATGATATAGCACTGAGGTTTTGTAAAAGAGGTTTTTTAAACCCTGTGCTCAATAGTAATTGAGACCTTTTCATACTTCCATTTTATTATTAAATGTTCGGCTTAGTTGCTTTTATTTTCAAGATGCGAAGAATTTCGAGAAAATAATATATAGCAGTGCCGAACTCCTTATGGGCATGAAAGCCATCTAAGGAAATTCAAACACCGTGAATAATTTACAAAAGTCGCTTCTGATTGAAAATGTCCATCACGCTGAACAGAATCTAGATTCGATTGGATTTGAATATGTGATCACATGATTCCTAGGCTCACATGATGTCATAGTTTATATGAAAAGCAGTCAGCAGTTATATATATAAAAGCTATAAATATATATATACAGACATGATCAACCACCACGAAGCACCTCCATGTGGGATCGGAAATATAAATATATAAAAGCGGTAAATATATATATAGAGACATCATCAACCACCACGAAGCATCTCCATGGGGGATCAAAAATGTAAATAAAGCAGTAAATGCGATCAACCGCCACGAAGCAAACTCTAGGCGGGACGAAATGTAAAGAAAGTAGTAAAAACGATCAATCACCACGAAGTAAACTCAAAGTGATGATGGAATGTAAATAAAAGTAAAGAAAAGGCCACGAAGTAAACTTCAGGCCTGACAGAAATGTAAATATATATATATATATATATATATATATATATAAAAGCGGTAAACGCATAGGATATATATTGATCCTGGCTCAGTTTATCATTTCAGTGATGTATCGCTATATATATAAAAGCAATAAATGCACCGTATATAAAATTCAGGCTCATCGAATAGAGTCCAACAATAGTTCATATATATATATATATATATAAGTCTAGGCTCAATCAAGGCATAACTCGATAATGTTAGTCCATATATATAAATATATACATATATAAATATATATATACAAACAGAAATGAAAACCACAGACCGAAGTCCGGGCATACACACACAACACGACTCTCAATGTGAAGAATAATGTGTCCAAAGATGGAGAGAAAGGCTTTATAGTGTGTAAGAAGGCTTACAGTGGGCTGCCAAAGAAGACTTCTATGAATCTAAGTGGATGAACACTTAGCTTTCGCCAGTAAAAATATAGCTATGTGTGAGCTAACAAGTGTTTAAAATGAGAAAGCACTCAATATAGGGTGTGTACAAAGGAAATTTGACAGGGCTTCCTCACCTTTTCCTTTTTTAAAATGGTCACCCCAATCTCTATATTTATAGACCTGTTGGGTGTGTTTAGATGCACCTGCGGCTGCCCGGGGTGCCCCGAGCTCCGCGGGTCCCGCCATCTAGAAGTACATGCACTCATGCACTGTGATGTCCACTCGAACTTGCAGAACTTCAATCCGAGCATCTGATTGAGGTGTACAAGACCTTTTTCGGACCGCCATTATTGAGAGTTACGTAATGACATGGGATTAGAGTTTGTACGAAGTCAAGAAGAAGGGACCATGCCCATGGTCTTCAAGCTTCAAATTCTATCTGGTGTGCTGCCCTTCGTAATAGTCACTCGGGATTGGAACTCCTTGGCTCTTGTGGGACATTTTTGTGTTAAAATGTATGTATGAGATGTTGAGACGGCGTAATGTGGGGTTGAGGTGGCAAGATGATGATTGTTCCCCTCACCGGGGTTATCTCTGGTTTGGGTTGATAAAGCAGACGTTACTCAGGGTTATCTTAGAGATTGGAATGTTGCAAGTGTTTGAATTCCTCGGGGTCATCTTTAAGTGTGCCTGTCTTCTCGGTGTTATCTCCGGGTCTTTGGAATGAGTGCCTCGGCGGGAGTTCCGATGTTGAAGCTGATTGCATGCATTTAAAACAAGCATTTTCGGGGTTATCGCCAGAACTGCAATGGCATTCCTTGGGTTATCTCCAAGGATGAAACTCGGGGTTATCTCCGAGGTTGGAACTGATACTCCCGGTGTGTATTCCGGGGTTGAGACTAAACTTCCGGTGGTATCCGGAATGGATATGGGCTGTCTTCCAAGGTTATCTCTAAAAGACGAATCTGCCCTCCTGCAATGTTAGTAACAGGTGTACAGAAAATTTCGAGTGTATACAAATAGCTAATTACATCTACTTATTATTTAATGTTAATTAAATATTGAATAATTAACATTATTTGTCTTTAATTATTATTTAATATTAATTAAGTAATAATTAATTAATCATTTATCCTTGAACAATAAATAATTGATTTATTAGCCTTTAATTATTCATTACTATTAATAAATGAACAATTAATTCACCATTTTCCTTATTTAATTTTAAATAATTATTATTCCTTTAATAATAAATAATTAATTTACTTCATAAATCTTTAATTATTCTTTCTTATTAACTTAAGAATAATTATCATTTTTTCTTAGTTATTATTTAATTAATTATTTATCCTCGAATAATAAATAATTAATTTACTTCATAAGTCTTTAATTATTCTTTCTTATTAACGTAAGAATAATTATCATTTATCCTATTTATTATTTAATCTTAATTAAATAATCAATAATTACTTTATTAATACTAACTCTACTTAATTATCACCCAATACTACTTAGATTATAATTAAATAGTTAATTACATTCAAATTTCATGTAATTAGTTTGATAATCCATTAATTGCATTAAAAGTTATAAATTAGTACATTTAAAACGATTTTAAATGAGTTTAAACTACTAATTACTTAATAATTAGCTAACTGCCAAGACAAATTTTGGATTAAATATCTTAATATTCTTCAGACTTTTAGAAAAATTTGGGCCCAAGAACCACCAATGGAACCAATAGGAAATGGTTGAACCTACCAATTAGAAATATTCCTAAGTATCTCTAGTTTACCGCTTAACCAAAAGTAGCTTTTGAGATTTTTTTGATTTTTTTTTCAAATTTGGGGTCCTTCACTAAAACTTGAATAAAATAAAATCCACAACCCAGATTTGGGTCTAATCAAACTCGTTAGATTCGTGTCTTCCCGAACTACAGTTTTCATTCATTAAACATCAACTTTGGATCTGTTTTTATCCCAAAAATTGGAGCAGAAGTGACTGCTATTGCACATGAGTTCTTTAGTTGAGGTGTTTTAGTAATAAATCCATATCTCACTCATTTTTTTAACATTTTTACATGCTTCCAAAGAGGTTTTGCTCTTAACTCATAGTTCAAGCATACCAAGAAGCAAAATCACAAAAACCATTTGTAGATTTCAAAATGAAAAGCAATGATCACCCCTTTAAATTAGGGTTTTTTCCAAAACTACTTTAGCTTCCTTTTTCCAAAATTTCCCAACATAAACTATATAGATGAGTAAGATAAACATAATATACACAAGATTTAACATTCATATGAGACTCTAGCCTATTAGAACTTGTCTTTCCATGAATCTATCTCAAGATCACATAGAGCATACATTACATAGAAACTATGGTTTGGTTTTTATCTTGTCCTGTGTGATGCTCTTCTTTTCTTTTCAAAGTAGACTACGAACTTTGGATGAATGAACAATATACTCCTCTTCCTCTCTAGAATCTGAAACTCTCCTCTCTCTCTCTCTCTTTCTCTCTTTGTGTTTTGATGGGTTAGGAGAAAATAGAAGAAGAAGAAGAATGGTGGAGAATAAAATGAAGAATGAAATGTTGGTAAAATGAAATGAGGTGCTAATATCCCCATGTTTCTTTTGTCCCTTGGACAAAAGGGTTGGTCTTATCTCATCTTAATCATGCCTAATCATGCCATTAAGGTTGCTAATTAGATTTTCAACAAATGAGAGCATGCCACACTTGTCCTTGTGTGTAAGAGTTTCTACTTATGGAACTTGATTATCTTAATATTCTTGCCTTAAAAAGGCTAATGTGGACAGCTATATATATGCCCACTAATTTTTCCATTTAGCTTTTGTTTTAATGCACAAATTAGATTTATCAAATGTGTAAAATTCCCTTAATCAAGTTGGCTAAAGGTGGGCTTCCATTTTATTTCTTTTAGGCTTCTCCTTTAATTGTTTTGGGTTATGTAATAAATATAGTTTAACAATTCTAATATGTATTACCCTAATTGTTTATTTAGGGTTTCTATTTCCAATCTTATGGAATTTAATTACCTACACATATCTCTTTAATCAATAACCTAATTAGGTTTGCTTTAATTAGATTTAAAATTATTAATCACTTGAAATAGACAAAATTAACCTATTAGATTAGTATAACTTTTAAATACTAACATTTCCTCAATACCATAACCCTTAGGTTATTTAATTACCTTACCTAATATATAATTAGGTTATGTGGCTTTCCTTTGATATATATAAAACATAACATAACATACTTAAATTACATATTTATTTTATAATGGTAAACTAAATATGCTACACATAATTTCTTATACAAATACAATTATTTACATACCCAAGATATTATAATGTAATATCCTTAGCTCGTTAATATAAATTCAATTAAGAATTTATTTACTTCCTTATATTACGATAAATATAATATCTTTTCTTTATTAAACTAATTTCATAGAAGAATTTATTTTCTAATACTCTTGGGTAAAGTATATATAAATATTATATGCTTAACTCTTTATTTTTGCTTCATCACATAAATTGTTCCCAACAATTTTATTTTCTCTCACCTAATAAATACATATATAATATATATTCATTAACTCCCAATTACCAAGTTACACCAAACCTACACACATCACATATAGAAACTAAATACTAATTTTATTTTATCACATTATAAATTATTTATATCAATTTATTTACATATAAAAAATATAATTTATTATATTTTCCATATTATATAAACATACATATTCTTCATAAATCATAAAATGATTTATATACTAATATATTAAACTAGATATTTAATTTAACATCTAGTGACCCTCTTAATACAATTTGCTACATTCAATAAGTCTTTTTCATATGGCTTATCATATATATTACTTGTCATGTTCTTATTTCTTCTTTTTTTGATAAGATTTGTAACGCTTTACTACTACCAACTTCTTATAATGAAGCTTTTCATTTATTCTTGTATGATTAAATTAAATAATCAATCCTCTTTTTTAGCTAAATCATATATAACACATATCAAAGTATATATGTATTTATACATATACACAATTAATTTAATCTAATAATATCTCTTCATTTGAAATTTATTACTTTAAATAAAATCTTCACATACAAAAAAATCTCTTTCTAGGTTTTAAATTTTCATAACCCTTAGTTTCTCAATTCTTTTTCAAATAGTAAACCATATAGGTTCTTCTTAAAAAATTTAAATTATTCCTCTATTTTCACTCTAGGTTATAGTATGACATTCATCTTACTTACTCATTATAAAATAATTTTATTCATTATTAAATCAAATAAAATTATTTTACAAATAATTCAATTTTCTCGGTCGTTACATTCACCCCCCTCCCCCTTATAAGGATTATGTCCAGGGAATCTCACCTAAAATTAAACAAACAACTGAGGGTAATTCTTTCTCATCGTGTCTTCAAGTTTCCACATTGCTTCTTCGGCATCGTGGTTCTTCCACAATACCTTTACTGAAGGTATAACTTTGTTCCTCAAAACTTGCTCTTTTCTATCAATGATTTGAATAGGAATTTCTTCATACGTCAAGTCCTTCTCAATATGAATAGGCTCATACTCTACTACGTGCTTATAATCTGGCTTATAAGTACGTAACACAGATACATGAAACACGTTGTGTATGCATTTCAAGTCTGGAGGTAATTGTAAGACCCCAAATTATTAATAAATAAAATTTATTTTCCTCTATTTATTATTTTGAAATAGCAAGGGTTGATTTGATTAATGTGGATAGTTATGGGTAAAATACGCAAATATTGTGAATAAGCAAGTGGTTATAAAATATTCATTATTGTCGGGGAATATTAAATGCACGACCAAGACGTCTTTTTTGTGGGCCCCATAACGGAAAAGCGATTGGATGAAGAAAACGACAAATATAAGTTGTTTATAAATAACAGGCGTAGTTATTCTCAATTATCTTGTTGGAATACCCGGTGGTTAAAACACACTAATACGCTGGCGTTGTTGAACAAGAAGACACCAGTATTGCATCAATTATTGATTCTTACGTAAGAAGGCACTACACAATAATTGTTACAAATAATTACTATTCAAATTATTTTATTTTATTGATTCAATAATTCTTTGCGCATTGATATTTTATATTACCGTTGTTTCAATAAATTGTCATTACACAAGATTTTCCATTATCTGAGCAATAATTCATATTATCGAATAATATTATTGGATAACATTATTGGCAATGTCTAGAAAGTTACAAATACAGGAGGTTTGGTCACCTAATTGCGCCAAGAAGGAGGAGAGATCCTTATTCGAAAGCCCCCTCTTTTCTGAGGAACTACTGGTTGCCAAGATCTTGTGATTCTGTAATATTATTTGTGAATAATTAATTATTGATTTATATGATGAGGAAAATATTGATTTTATGTGGATATAGATGGAGAAAATTTTTAATGTGACAATTGTTGAAAATTAATATTTTATCTTTTTCGATAAAATAATTCATTTAAATATATTATTTTAATAATATATTAGCGGTGATATTTTTATAATGAATGTGGGATATATGAGTATATGAGGAGGAAAAGTATTTGTGTGGCATTAAATGTTTAACACATATTTTGTGTGTTGGTGGACACAATTATTGGACCGAAATTTGATTATAGCTTTGTGTAAAATCGCCTGTTTGTGGATTTTGGTCAATTTACATTTGGAATTTAGGAAAACTTTCTTACGCAAAGTTGTAGAGAATTGAATTTCCTAAAAAATCGCGAGATTCAAATTTCTCGATAAAAGGGCTATTTATTATGAATTATTGAAGTTTCGATTGTTCAAATAATTGATTTTTGGAAGTTTAAAATATTTAAAATAGGAAAACGTTTTTTTTTTTGTTTTGTGGGCAGCCCTAGCATGTGCAAGATAAGTGAAATCAGTTGTCAAAATGTGCGTAGAGAATTTGTAATATATATAATATTATTATATTAAATTTTCTACTTTGGTGTTCTAAGCATTTTCCTATAAATAAGGTGCTTAGGTTAGAATTGAAAATCACATTTAAACTCAAGTTTTCTCTCTATATTATTAAGCATATTCTTGTGAGTATTTTGAGTATACTTTGAGTATTGCTATCTGATTGCAAGTTCAAGTCATAGCCCATATCCTGTTTCAACTAGAAATCTTGTCTTTTCGAGGTAAAGGATGTTATTTTATTGAAAATGATATTATTTCTTCAATATCATTATGCCGAAATATTGGTTGGAAATTTTATCAAATTTGGAACTTTTTCATGTTGGGGTTACTATTCATAAGTTACTATTCACGAGTTACTATTCACGAGTACTATTCACTTAAGCGTGAAGATGTTTTTTTTGTGAAATTTCTATCTTTTGGTGTTTGAGTTACTATTCACGATACTAAGACTATTCACGATATCTGACTATTCACTTAAAAGCGACACTATTCAATAGAAAAATGAAATTTCTTCTTTTCGTCGTCAAAATATCTATTATGGATACTAGTTTTGATTGTATCCATGTTTTGATCATTCTTGAATTTTACTCCACTCTGATTACTTATGAAGTATTTTTGAACTTGGATTGTTTAAAATATGAATCCTTAATAATTGTTCTTTTGTTTCACCGGATTCGTTTTCTTTAAAATATTTTTCATCATCCTCAGTCTTAAATGATGATATTACTGAATATCTTTGGCCTGTAGTGCAAAGATGAATGATTTCTTGATGAATATCTTTGGCCCAGTAGCAAAGAAGATGAGCAGTGTTGAGATGAACATGACCGATCGATTAATATCTTTGGCCCGTAGTAAAAGATGAGCAGTGTTTAGATGAACATGACCAACTGATGAATATCTTTGGCCTATAGTGCAAAGATGAATATTTGATTCCAGATATATATTGATTGATGTTACAGGGATAAAATATCGACGATGGATTTTAAAATTCATATATAGAAGATAGTAGTTTGCATCCTCTACTTAACTCTTCTAATGAATTATTATTTCCGCTACGAAGATTGATTTAAAACTGGTTGTCTATTGTATTCTATTAGATTTTTTCCTGTTGGAGACTAACGATAATTTGTTGTATATTATCTTAGTCATAATATTCTTTACTGGGCTAGTTGAGCTCACCCTTTTCCTTGTTGTTCCATTTTTCTTCTCAGGAGGCGAGAATGTAGCGAGTACTAGTCGGGGTATGGAATGAAGGTTCTAGAGAGAGTTGTTTAGTAGTCCTCACCATTTTTGTAAAATAATGTATAAATAATTGTGATGAGAATTTATTTGGGTATGTATATTGTCTAGAAGACAATAATTGTATTTAAACTCACAGTATATATGTTGTCGTATTTTGTAGTTATTTCTGTACCATGTATTTGGCGACTCAGAATGGGTTGGATGGAATGGACCTATTTTGGGGGCGTCACAGTAATGCTATCATATAAGCTACCTCTCCTACTCGTTTTAATACCTCAAAAGGTCCTATAAACCTTGGACTTAACTTTCCCTTCTTTCCAAAGCGTATCTTTCCTTTCCAGGGAGATACCTTTAGAAACACATATGAGCCTACTTCAAACTCTCTATTCACTCGATGCAAATCCACAAACTTTTTCTGTCTATCTTGAGCTGCTACCAAACGCTTTCGTATCAGCTTAACTATATCCGATGTTTATAGCACCAATTCAGGTCATAGCATTTGACATTCTCCTACTTCATCCCAACACAATGGTGTTCTGCACTTCCTTCCGTATAAGGCTTCATAAGGCGGCATGCATATGCTTGCATGATAACTGTTGTTATACGCAAACTATACTAATGGTAGATGATCATCACAACTACCTTTGACATCCATAACGCAAGATCTCAACATATCTTCTAGCGTTTGAATTGTCCTTTCTCTTTGCCCATCTGTTTGTGGATGATACGCCGTACTTAACTTCAACTGCGTTCCCAACTATTCTTGCAGACTTCTCCAAAAGTTTGATGTGAATCGTGGATCACGATCTGACACTATCGAAACTGGTACTCCATGTCTAGAAATAATTTCCTTCACATAAATTTTAGCTAACTGATCTAAGTTATACTTGACCCTGATTGGCAAAAAGTGAAATGACTTCGTCAATTTGTCCACTATTACCCAAATAGCGTCGTACCCTTTTTGAGTAATTGGAAGTCCTACCATAAAATCCATCGTGATATGCTCCCACTTCCACTCCGGAATCTCCAATGACTGTAACAAGCCAGTTGGTCGTTGATGTTTGGCCTTAATATTTTGACAAGTTAAGCACCTACTCACATATTCTGCTAGATCTCTCTTCATGTTCAGCCACCAAAAACTCTGTCGAAGGTCTTGATACATCTTAGTGCTACCAGGATGAATTGAGTACCTCGAACTATGAGCCTCTTGTGACACTTCCTCCTTTAATTCCGTCTAATTCGGAACCAAAATTCTTCATTCAAATCATAATAATCCGTCATTATCAAGACTATACTTTATATATTTTTCATCTGTTAACTGCTTCTTCATCTAATTAAACTCATCATTTCTGGGTTGTACTTCATTGACTCTCTCTATAATGGTAGATCAAATCTCCTTTGTAAACAATCTCTGTCCCGATTCACTCGGTAACTTCACCTCCAACTCCACTCGAGTCATCTCTGTTATTAACTCAGTTTAAGCTGTTAACATAGACAACTTTTCCCGACCCTTCCTACTTAAGGCGTCGGCCACTACATTGACTTTTCCTGGGTGATACAGGATATCGCAGTCGTAATCCTTTCTCAACTCCAGCCATTTTCTTTGTCTTATATTTAAATCCTTTTGTGTAAAGATATATTTTAGACTCTTATGGTCCGTGTATATCTCACATTTCTCTCCATTCAAGTAATGCCTCTATATCTTTAAGGAAAACACTACCACGGCCAAGTTCTAGATCAATAGTAGGATAAACTTTCTCATATACCTTTAACTATCATGATGCATACGCAATGACCTTGCCATGCTGCATGAGCACGCAATAAAGTCCTTTATGCGAAGCATCGCTATAAAATACAAAGTTCCCTGCATCATCGGGTAAAGATAATACATGTGCTTCACTCAACCTTTTCTTTAGTTCTTAAAAATTATCTTCACACTTCTCAGTCCACACGTACTTCACTGTCTTCCTTGTCAAATTAGTCAACAGAGTAGCTATCTTAGAAAAATCTTGGATAAATCTTCCATAGTATCCTACTAACCCTAGGAAATTCGTACCTTAGTCGGCGTTTTTGGTTGTTCCCAATTCATCATTGCTTCCACCTTCGCTGGATCTACTGAAATCCCATCACAGTCGATAACATGTCCTAAAAACTGTACCCTTTCTAGGAAAAATTCACACTTAGTGAATTTCGCGTATAGCTTCTCCTTCCTGAGTGTTTCCAACACTATTCTTAGGTGTTCAGCGTGATCTTCTGGCATTTTAGAATATACTAGAATATCATTGATAAACACTACCACAAACTTGTCCAAATATTATTTGAACACTCTGTTCATCATATCCATAAATGCAGCTGGTGCATTTGTCAACCCAAATGATATCATAAGAAACTCATAATGGCCGTAACGAGTTCTGAATGCTGTCTTAGGTACATCCTCCTTCCTAACCTTCAATTGATGATACCCCGTTCGCAAATCTATCTTAGAAAAATACTTTTCCCCTTTCAACTGATCAAAGAGATCATCGATCCTGGGCAATAGGTATTTATTCTTTATCGTTAACTTGTTCAACTCTTGGTAGTAGATAAAAAGTCTTAACGATACATCCTTCTTTTTCAAAAATAGTACCCGTGCTCCCCACAACGAAACACTCAATTGAATATATTTTCTATCCAACAGTTCTTGTAATTGAACCATCAACTACTTCCTCTCTACTGGAGCTATACGATACGGTGCCCTTAAAACTGGTGTCGCTCCTGGAACAATATCTATTACGAATTCCATTTCCCTATCTGGTAGAAGACCTGACAATTCTCTTGGAAATACATCCATGAATTGTTTAACTATTGGTATTTGCTCCATCGTTGCTCCCACTCGCTGGGTATCAACAACTTGAAATAAATAACCTATACATCCCTTCCTCAACAACTTCCTAGTTTGTGTCATAGTAAGACAACATGAACGTCCCAATAATTTATTACCGTAAAACACTACCTGAGGTTACCTCAACGTTCTAATGTTTACACATTTCTTTTGGCAATCTATTATTGCCCCATAGTTAAACAACTAATCCATCCCGAGAATTACATCGAATTCTCCCAACTTTATCGATATCAAATCTGTCGATAATTTTCAACCTCGTATATCTACATAACAACTCCTATAAACATTTTCAATAGGAATTATTTCTTCATTTGCTACCTTAATATTCAAAGGTATAGGCAATCTTTCGGGAAGTAATCCTAATCATTTAGCAAAATCACATGCTATAAAAGAACAAGTAGAATTTGAATCAAACAACACATAAGCATTTATATCATTGATTGGGATAATACCTGTAATTACATCCCCTGATGCAACTACATCTTGGACCGTCATGTTAAAGGTGTGTACCATCGGCCTACTCGTCTAAGTTGGACCACTAATAGCTAACTTACCACTATTAGTGCCCTTATTCTCGCCCATCTCCTATTTTGGGCAGTTCTTCACTATATGATCAGTTGATCCACATACGAAGCATCCATGATTCTTCTTTGGACTTGGACAGTTAGGCGATATATGCCCCTCCTGTCCACAGTTGTTACACACCGACTTCCCCTTGAGACAAACTCATAAATGAGCCTTTCCACAGTACTTCTTACATGCCTCCATCCTTTTCTTAGGATGTTCTTGCTTTACTCCGGTATTCCCAGAGTTAAACCCTTTCTTTTCTGGCTGTTGTCACTCCCACTAGCTCCCTCAAATTTTATTCCCCCTTCTACCTTATTCTTATTTTTCTTCTCCATGTGGTATTGGCATAGAGCCTCATTACCACCATTGGTAATTATTGCCTTCTTTAGAATGGTTCCAAAGAAAGTACTTTGAAACACTTATATCTGGCTATAGAGATAGGGTTTCAAGCTCAGCTCAAATCTCCTCGCCTTCCTGACCCCCGTGTCCACCTGATGTTGAGCAAATCTCGTCAGTTCATTGAACTTGGCAGCATATTGGGGAACAATCATTTCCCCTTTTTTCAACTCTAGAAACCTCATCTCCATCCTCCCCTGCATACTTGTGGGAAAATAGTTCTCGAAGAAAATCTCCTTGAACCGTGTCCACATTAAATTCTCTATCTCAGTCCTAGCCTGGTTTACCTCCCACCAGAAGTTGGCCTCTCCCTTCACCATGTACGTAGCTAAAGTAACCTTTTGCCCATCATTGACATTTGCAATAACACATGCCTTCTCTATTTGTTTCACCCAAGTCTGGGCTTCTATAGGGTCTGTAGTTTCTTTGAACTCCGGCAGATTTATACTCTTAAAATCCTTAAACGTAGTAGCTCGTACTAGCGCAGGATTTAAAAGTATGTTAGCCTCGATTCTACTAAAATCAGCCATTAATAAATTAACGAAATCTTGCGTTGGGTTAATCGGTCCCCCTTCTGATTGATTCACATTCGCTCCTTGATTTCATTGTCTTCTTCTTGGCGGCATCTTTCTGTTAAAATAAATAAAACTTCATTATTACTTCCTTCTTGTTAGTTGGTTATTATTCATTATTACACAATAATGTTCCATAAAAACTTATATTGATATGTTCTTCCTTGTAGTATAATACTACATCATTCATTATTACGCAGCCTTAGCTGATTACATTACTTTCCCGCCATTGCTCTTCAAAAATTAGGATTTACAAAAGACTACCCTTTGATTATACAAAAAGAGGGTTTTACGTCACTACTTAGATACATCATATTTACATATCTAACTCTACTCTAATTACTAATTAGATTACATTTGCCTAATGGCATTCTCATAATCTACGTTGGCAAGACCGGCTATTACATCTCGGCTGATAGTATGTCGGGTCTGCCCTACCTCCTCAGGATACTCAGCCACTTGCCACTGAAAGTCCCCATGCGAACTCCTATGTATATAGGACATCCTACCAATCTTTTGCTTCTTGGTCTTTAGCTCCTGCTTGAGCTCAAAGACCTCATGTTTCAGCTCATGGACCATGTCCTCAGCTAAAACCTTCTCTTCGTGCTCCTCCTCCCACATTGTCTCCATGCTCTTCTTATCCTCCAAGATGCTATGGATCTCTTCCTTTAATTCTTTCACCTCCTTCTCATACTAGATTTTTCTATCCAACAATGTCATAAACAACGCCTTCATTGACTCCACCGGAGTCATCTCTTCTACATGTGTTACCATATTAAACGATACCACATCCTCCTCAAACATCCCATCAAACAAGGACATGAATTCCATGTTTTCCGAGTCTTTTGACTCAATCACCACCACTTCTGGTAACTCAGCTATAGGTGTCGGCAAGATCTCTACTTGATTCACAGACTCCTCACTAACGACATGTATATCCCTATACATTATGTTATCTCCTGACATTTACAACAAAACAAATTAGTTTGATTAGTAAACATCATTAGCATAATAAAAACACATATCATATTTAATGCATTTTTAGGGTTAACTTCATCTGTTACTTGTTTAACTCTTCTTAATGTTATGACTTAAGGGTTTTTTCCCCCTTAAGTTTTATAACCTATTGCTTTGATACCAACCTATGACGTCCCCAAATCCGGGTATCTTCTAACCCGACAGATGGTGCTACACAGTGCTACAGTTCACACATACATTCAATTGAAATAACTCAAAAATGTGAATATGTCTTCTATATATTCCAAAATAATATTTCCTTTCCTAGGTTATTTATAACCATTACATAGATTCTTTGTCATAATATCAAATAATTACAACATTCAAACTATACTATTACAAAATAGCTCATAGGTCTGCCTTAGCCTTCTCTTTATCCTTATTAGATCCTTCAAGATGTTGAATCTTAATTGCATTCAAATGGTTCAAGCAAGAGTGAGCATAACTAGCTTAGTAAGTATGACAATTTCATTTAAACAACAGGCTTGAAGCATAAGAATCATATATCTTCAATAACTAAATCAATTGTTATGAAGTACTATAGATAAATCAAAATAGAACTTCTCTTTTATTTAAAACATTTGACAACGAATAACATTCGTTAAACATAAATTTTGGTCCAAGACCTTGAGCATTCTGTTCTTTATTTGAAAAGGACAACCCGACACTAAGTCCGTAAGTCCGGTATATCTTATGAGCACATCTAAGTGGTCAACCTATAGTACTCTATGTTGCACAACACTTATTCTTTAAACGTATTTATGTTTAAGTTTGGCAACCTCACGTGCCTATCATTTCACGACAAAACATTTGCTTACTCATACTTAGTCTTTCTTTAAAATCCATACCATAATAGTTTGGCAAAAGATAACAACATTTGACAATATTTAGATAGATTATAAGGGAATCCATCAAACACATTAAGTTTAGCCGAACGAATTGGCTTTGACCCCATCATACATCAATTCATGCGTAATATACATGAATCACAAATGTGACGCCCCCAAATTCGGGTACTTGAAACCCGAACTCGGTGCTTCACGATACCATTTCTATGAGCAGAATAATACTAATAATAATAATAATAATATAAAAATCAACTTAATTTACATATCATCAGAGTCTAATCCCCAGGTACGAGACCACTAATACATTCATTACATAACATGATAGATAATATATATATATATATCATTGTCTTAATAATATTCAAACTATTACATAAACTACCACAAATCTTATTCGGTTAGCTTTCCTTTTCCTTTGTTTCTGTATGAGCCTTCTGGTTTTTCACACTTAGCTGAAAACATTTAAATTAAGCAAAGATGAGCATTTGAGTGCCCAACAAGTATTAACAATTATATATATAAGCTAAAAGAAATTAAATATTTTCTTTATACTATCCTTCTATAACAAGTCAATAGTTGTGAAGTAATCTGAACCGATAATAATAACATAACAACCCTCTTTCAAAATTTTGAAACTACGCATTGACTATAGATAGGGTTAAAGTAACATACTATGAGCATTGTTTTCATTTTTGAAAAGGTTAAATATAACTTCATCTGTAAACTGTCATAACTTACGGGTACGGGGGTGATCAGCCCGTTGTACCCTGTATTGATCAATACTACATTGCAAGAATGATGTTATCGTTCACTCTGTCCACCTTGGGTGCATAAAAAGTTTTCCCGTGTAAGGAATGTTCATACTTATTAGGGTTCCAAATCAAAGGTTTTATCTTGTTCAACAATAATCTAAAGTTTAACATATATATATATATATATATATATATAGGGTAATTAACAAAGGTGTATCAACATGTGATTAAATACAATGATTATCCAAGTGGGGACACTTGTATAGCCATTTATAGAAATTAACGAACAAAATATATATTTATGAATTACCATATACTAACATGTTGATAATCAATGAGCGTATATAATATAGGGTTAATAATATGTACAGTAATAATATAATTCTGAAACATTCTTATTCATGTTCATTGCATAAAGAAAATACAAAAGTAAGATACTTGCCTGGTTTGCTGCTTACAAAATGCAACTTAGTTTTGTCTTTTATATCTCGACCTATCATTAATCATATCATTCGTTCGATTAGAACAATATACCATAACACATAGTACTGCATTTCGCAGTCAGCACATAACCTAATCACCTTGTCACACATGTTCAACCATTGAATCACAAATAAACCTTTATCAAGTAAACCTATATAAGTTCAAATCAATTTCTGAATCATGTCGATGTATCGACGACTTTATCGGGTATTTATTGAGTCTAAGACTCTATACAACAGTTCAATATTCATTTAGATAACTTAACACTAGTCATATTATTTTTCATGACCTTATAATAATTTTTAAACATTTAATATAATTTATCAAGAATTTTCAAACACCGGAATCATTATTAAATGATTTAAATATTAAAGAATTCAATTATCATTAATATTTAATTAATATTAAATTATTAATGAAACCATTTGCAAAAATATTAAGTTATTTAAAATAACTTAAAATATTTTTAAAGTATTTATTTTACCTTTAAATAATTTTTAAAACCATTAAATACATTTTTAAATAATTACCATTAATATTAAAATATTTACGTACTATTTATCTAAATATTAAAAGTCATTAATTATAACTTAAAATATTTTTAATTCATTTCTATCCCTTTAAAATGATTTTTAAATTAATAAAACCATTTTTAAACTATTTATTTAATATAATTATTAAATAAATTTAATATCATTAATGTTAAATTAATATTAATTTTTAATGAAATTATCCTTTAAATATTAAAAGTTATATTTTATAACTTAAAATATCTTTAAATACCTTATTATCATTTAAAATAATTTTTAATATAATAAAATCATTTTTAATTAATTTATTTAATACATTTATTAAATAAATTAAATATCAATAATATTTAAATAATTACAATGTTTATGGAAAATATTCTAAATTATTAAAAGTTAATTTTGACAAATTAAAATAATTTTCTAAAATAATTTTTAGAATTTTTAATAATTTATTTCTATTTTTAAATAATTTTTGAAAATTTAATTATTTACAATTAATAAAACTGTCGATATAGGCCTTTAGCGACAGAAAGCATAATCTATTGTGTTCTTGAGCCTTCAAGAACATTCATAGCCAGTTTCGACTTGCCTACTTTGACCAAGCACACAGATCGGATCATGATGTTTTTGGACCAGCTAAGACATTGATCTTGTAGTACTACAAATATCATGCAAGCTTTGGGTCAGATCACAAAATATAAGCAAGATATGGAAGCTCAAACCATCTGTCAGAACTGTTTTTCGTTTTCTAGGTTACCCAGAAAACAAGATCAGTTCGACTGATCACTTTTGGGCTTCCACAACTTTCAGGATATGCAATGTTTTAGTGATTTAAAAGTTGCAGTATGTAGAAGACATGTAAAAAAATAAATCTATAACAAAACATCACAATAAAAACAACAGATCAAGCAGATCCATCTCGGTCAAACCATGTCAGAGGACATGATCAAAGGTTTTCTGGGTTGCCCAGAAAACAGGATCCGTGATCATTCTACCTACTTTGACCAGCAACTAAATCCAGTGTATTTGATATTTAGATGTACTAAAAGCATAGATCGGAAGTGTACATAACATACCTTATTATCATTAACAAACTGACAGATCTAGATGCTTGAATAAGTTGTCAAACGCTGGTAATGACCTTCAGGGTTGCCCAGAAATGGTATGGTAGGGTGGGTTTGGTCGGCGATCATGTTTGACCAACAACAATATCATGCAATATAGAACAAATATAATTCTGATTTCAAGCCCAGATTCAAGAGCACATATAAGATACAAGATCAAAACTTTAAACAACAAAAACACATAACAGAAATAGATTTACAAGGCCTGACATTTGGTTGTCAGTCATTAAAAATAAGATTTCCAGATTTTGTAAAATACAAGATCTGAGCCTATAGATGTTATGGATCTAACATCTATCAACCTAGATCATCATTATACACCATATACAACATATTTTAGTACTAAAAACTAACATCTAACAACAGATCAAAGATCAAATTTTTAGCTTAGGTTTTATACCTTTCTTGGATTAATCTTGATTCTGGCCTTCTGATTTGTTATGGTTGATAGTGGGGCTTTGATTTAGGACTGAAATACTTTAAGTTTTTGTTGGTTCAAGAGAGAGAGAGAGAGTCTAGGTTGAGTGGTGTGCACAAAATGAGCTAGCAAGTCACATTTTCTCTCTCTTAATCTATTATACTACATAGATGCAATGTATCTAACTTGCAAGGTGTCAAAGAGGATAAGATTGAATGAGTTTTAGGCATGTGCTATAAATCTAGAGTGGTGACTTGCAATCTAGCTTATTAAATGAATACCAAAAAGGCTATTTTAGTAAACTAACAAAGTAATTTAAGGGTATTCTTGTCCATGATGCTTGAATCTAGGTTAAAATCAATAGATCTTAACCTTAAGGTTTCCCAAATAATTTCTAGGGTTTAAAAATTTAAGTTTAAAGTTCAACAAAATTTTAATTAGAACTTACTAATTAAAATTTAGGGTTTTTAAATAATTAGGGTTCCTTAATATTATTAGGGTTTTCTAATTAACATTATAATTTACTAAAATAATAATTAAGATCACCATTTTAGTGATTAGGGTTTACAACTAGTAATTAGGTTTTATAATTACTAATTAGGGTTACCTAATATAGAAATTAGGATTCTAAAATATTAATTTAGGGTTTTCACTTAAGAAATTAGGGTTTCTAATTTCACGATTAGGGTTTCCCTAATTAATGTTAATCTTAATAATAATTGTCATAAATCACAATTCACAGTTACCAAATAGCTTTGAACTCGTATTCAAGTTTTAAATTAGGGTTTCACAGTAAAACTAGGATTTGTCATATAACACCATAATTGACCAACCATTATCATTCCATTATATACAAAGACATATCTATAGCACTGAAAAATCAAAATATAATTAATATTATATTATTATTCTTATTCCTTGATCAAAATCTAAAATTAGGGTTTGGATTCCATATCTGATTTATGTTGCATAAACAACATTATTAATTATGTTAAAATACTTAAGTTAATAATCGAGCTAAAATCATAGAAATAGATAATAATTATAATAATTACAATCATCATTCCATATATAATATAATATCATATTTTCTTTGAAAAATAATTAATAAAACATTTCTATAATAAAATTAATTATTATAAAAATATAATTTATAATAATCAATAATTCTAAACTAAAACTATTTGTAATAATTCATGTAATAAATAAATTTTTATTTATCATGATATACATATACACATTATTTTGGCACATATTCCTATATTTTTTTTTAATAAATAAAAAAAAAATTATACGCAAAATTTCTTATTTATTTATATAGAAAATATCGGGTTATTACATTCACCCTCCCTTATAAAGATTCTGTCCCCAGAATCACCGTTTTAAAACCCATACATACCAGGGTACATAGCATACACAATCATTGCAAGTAGATCTCGATCAAATTTGATCGAACTGATCTTTAACTATTCACATAAAGCTTGTCTATCTGATTAAATGGAAATTTGATTTCTAAAAGAACTCAAATTCCTCCTTCAAAATTCCTTTATAAAATAGTTTATTATTTATAGGAAAATCATGTATATATAAAAAAAATTATATAAACAATACTTGGAGTTCCATTGCCAGCTGCCACCGAATCCTAGACTGTCATGTTGAAGACCCTTGCAATAGATTTTGTCGATTTGCTAGATGATGTTGGTCTTGTGATCGTCAAAGTTCCACCACTTTTCCCCATGTTCACACTTTCTGCCTCTGTTCTCTTTTTTGGACAGTCCTTCACCTTGTGCTCCTTTGATCCACACAGAAAACACCACTAATTTTTCTAGGATTGGGGCAGTTGGGAGTGATATGGCCCTCCTGCCTGCACATAAAACATGCAAATTTACCTTTCAAACATTCCCCCAAATGGTTCTTCCCACAGTTTCCACATTGCACCACCTGCTTCTTCTTTACACCTTCCTGCTTCACCTGCACACTCCCAAAGTTGTTCCCCTTCCTCTTTTCACCTCTATTCCCAGTATTTGTTTCCACCTTCCCAGCTCCCTCAACCTTACCCTTGTTCCTTCTTTCCTTGTTATAGAGGCTCATGGCCTCACTCCCCTCCTCAGCAATAATAGCTTTCTCCATGAGTGCTGCAAATGTAGGGATCTGTAACATTGCCACCTTGTTGTAGAGCCAAGGTTTTAATCCCAGCTCAAACCTTCTCGCTTTTCTAGCCTCCGTATCAACTTGATGCGGAGCGAACCTAGCCAACTCATTAAATTTTGTGGCATACTCCGCAACAGTCATATTCTTTTGTTTCAACTCCAGAAATTTTACCTCCATCCTAGCCTGCATACTAGGTGAAAAATAGTTTTCAAAAAACAAAGTTTTGAACATATCCCAAGTAACTACACCTGCTCCTGCCCTCACCTGATTCGCTTCCCACCAAAAAATTGCCTCACTCTTCATCATGTAGGTGGCAAAAGTCGTCTTCTGCCCCTCAGCTACCCTAGCTATCACGAACGCCATTTTGATTCCCTTAACCCAAGTTTGCGCTTCTACAGGGTCAGTTATCCCTTTGAATTTGGGCGGTCCTACAGCCTTGAAGTCCTTAAAGTTCGCCAAGCGGTTGTCCTACTGGTTCTCTACGGCTGGTATTCCTTGCTGCATAGCTTGTGCTACCATGTTTGCAAAATGTTGCATCGGGTCTGCTTGTTGTTGTCCCTTAACGTTATTGACAGATTCTTCTGCCCTTTGGTTTCGATTTTGACGTCCTGACGGCATTATTTGGTTAAATAAACATGAATTTAACTTATATTCTAAACCATATCATATAAGTTTAATATATTAAACTTGTTTTATTACTCAAACTTAGATTCATATTCATTCAACAATTTCAAAATACTTTACATATCACAGAACATAGTGCTTTAAACATTAGTTATCCCTTTTTGACTACAAAAGTCGGGATTTACAACCTTGACCAACACAAAAGTTTTAAAATATTACATTACACAGACATACTAAGCACACATATTACACTAAACACGCCTACACAATAGAACCTATACTACCTATTTACTAAGCCTTTTTCTTGGACAACTCTTCGTCTGATGATCTTCTATTCCACAAACAAAACATGCACCTAGTTTATAGTCGGGACAATACAGAGTGGTATGCCCCTCATAGCCGTAAAGATAACATATTCTTTTCCCTTTCTTCTTACCGGATCTTTCTAAGTCATGATATTCTATCTTTCTTTTTCCTTTATTTCTCGGAGCTGCACACGATGTGTTGCTTGAGGCTCATATCTAATAAATTTGGATTTTAAGCTTATCCTGCTCTTCCATTGTTTCTATTAACGCCTGTCGCAGTTGACTATTTAACAACTTTTCTATCTCCCACAACATTTCCAAAGAATAAACCTTGTTCCTTAGATTCTGCACTTCCATTGATGCTTGATCAGCTTAAACTTTAGTGTCCGAATCACTATCTGTCAGTTCCACCATTTTCGGATCTGGTACTACGTTTTCCACGATAACCACTTAGTCCGAGTTGGTTTCACGTGAGCTTCTATTTCAGCTATTAGCTTTGATATTAGCTCAGATGAATAGATCTGATCCTTCTTCAAGTTATAAGCATATAGCAAGCTTTTTCCACCAGACATCTACACACATAAATTATCCTGGTTAGCATAAAGTATATACACATAACAAACAATAATTTTGTATAGGTTATCTTTTATTTTTATTTAACGATGAATTATCCAATCCATCTCTTTTTAAACTCTATACGAGTTATTTGTATTTTCAACATTTCCCTCTGTTCTAAGGTTAAAGCCTAAGGTCTATCCCACCTAAGGTTTCTAACCCTAAGCTTTGATACCAACCTATGACGCCCCCAAATCCGGGTACTTGAAACCCGAACTCGGTGCTTCACGATACCATTTCTATGAGCTGAATAATACTAATAATAATAATAATATAAAGATCAACTTAATTTACATATCATCAGAGTCTATTCCCCAGGT